>JANAVB010028398.1:2633008-2887320 GCA_029216955.1 Iris pallida
ATAGTACTTGTGAGACTTGTTTCACAGTATTAGTATTCGTATCCAGATACATATTGAGTATTTAATGTTCATTATATTTTTAGATTTTTAGTTCTAAAAAAATACGTAATGACTTAAGCAACGTATTATTTTTGTTGAGTTTGGGACAACCATGATTATCACCAGACTACCAGTGCCTTGTAGAATACCCTTTGGCATTATCATAGACCCGTTGGTAGAAAAAAATCCTAAACTTTTTCGAATTAGGGAAACTTCTCCCTTGGACGGCATACCGCTGGTACACTAGTCTGTACCGCCGGTATACTGTCTGGAGATATTTTGTCATGTGAATAGTAATCAATGCACGCTTCATCCATTGGTTGATAACCGAGTTCATTCTACTATTCAATAGTTTCTTAATTTTCTTTAACTTTATTATCCAATGGTTTCTTGGCTTTCTTTATATACGGTCGATATTGAATTGACCGAGTCGTGGATCGCTCACGTGACAAATCCGACGATCACGATTAATTTTTCTCTTCTATATATACATATTCGCTCATTTTTTTACTTTATCACTCTTCTCTTCTCTCTCTCTCTCTCTCTATCTCTCTCTCTCTCTTCATTTTCTCACCATTTTTTCTCGGGAGCTTGGAGCTTGGTCTTGAGGCCTAAGTGTGTGGTTTCTGAATCTCTCTTGGTGATTGAGTAGAATCCTTAAACTAGGAGCTCATTTTTAGGCAAGTACATCTTGTCAAACTCTTGAACAATATTGTTTTATTACTGTTTTCATTTTTCTTGGTATTAAATGCTCAGTTTTGTCTAAAATTTGCTTTGTAAAATATGTTTCCTTCTCGAGTCTCTCGTTTATGTACATGTTTCTAAATTTGGTTTGAGCTAGATTTTGATTTCCTGCAAAATATTGATATTTACTTGGTTAGAAACTCGGAATCGAGAGCGTTAGCGGAGTTACCACTATGAAACGTATATATGATATATGATACTTACGTCCAATATTGTTCTCCTGTTAGACTTATTTTTGGTGAATTCGGGACGTGATTTCGATCCCGAAAATTTGATTTTCTATATTTATAGGAATTCTACCAAAAAATAGAATACCGTCGACACACTGTATTGTACCACCTACATACCGATTTTTGACAGAGAGTAATTTTGATATGGAATTGGCATACCGCTGGCACACTAGAATGTACCGCCAACATACCACTTTTGCACCCAATTTCATGTTTTTGTCATTTTTCTTCTATTTGATCTTGGCTCTTGCTTTCATATTTATTGCTTTTAACATGCTTACGTATGATTGATGATTGTCTGGATTTGATTTATAGCGGTACCCTACCAGTGTACGAGGGTATCCCATTACACCTTGTTTACATGTCATGTGCTGGAGGACCCTGTCACTTCTTGTCTTGTTTTGCACTATTTGAATACGTTGATATCCTTTGTACTATGTCGCTACTTCCTAGAGTTAGCATGACATGAATGCATTGTTCCTAACTTGTCGCCGATAGCAAGATATCGATATCATTTTTGGCATTGTCCATCATGTTCCTGACTTGTACTGTACATTGCCTGGATATTCATGACATATACTATATTTGATTCTTGTAACGATTCACATTGTGGCTCGTCATAGCGCACTCTAGATCATAATGAGAATAACACATGGTTTGATATCATGTTTCTTGTCTTGTTTTGTCAATCTTGTCTAGTCTTGCATATCCACGAGGGGAGTATCATGTATAGGAAGACTTCCCGGATACCACATAATATTTCAAGGAATTTAGTTCCATAAAATTTATTTTCTGGAAATACATAATTATTGACTATATAGTATTTCGTGTATCTAATGCCCCCTTATTGATATTCATTCAACACCACTAATTAGTCTTATTTTGTTTGTAAAGATATTTCGATGTATGTGACAAATCAACTATAGTGTAACATCGAGTCGTGATAAACGCGCTTGTGTGATATAGTTGTTGTTTTTATACAACTAATGAATCTTTACTATCCATCAACCTTTCTGCTTGTATGACAGTTCATATGGGTACTATACATTGACTAATATTGTTATTTTATAGCAATACAAAAATGTTGTATCATATCAAGATGTCAATTCTTACTTCGATGATATAAAGAGTCAAGCATTCATTCCCGAATCATGATAAATCCCTACTAGGGGTGAGCGTTGGTATAATCGATCGTCGAATTGGTTTTTTTTAATTGATATTAAAAAAAATCAATATCAATATCATGTCATATAGAATTAATTTTCTTTGGTTTCGGTCATATGGTATTTGGTTGATTTTTGTTTGATAGCGATATTTTACCAATTGAAATTCAATTAATTAATCAACACTTACCACTATAGAACCTCTTAATATAATAATGCCCGAGTGTGCGATAGTTCGGTTGCCAATGGAAATGAATATGGAATAATTACATTATATATATATATATATATATATATATATATATATATATATAGTTCAAATATTTATTTTTGGTACGAATTACACTCAAACTGCCACCCCTATGATTATACCGTATTTTAGTCTGTCTGACAATTCATTATCGATCCACAATTTGAGTTCAATTGTTATAGTTTATTTAATCAGTATTCGATCGATTTTTCGGTAGCAGTCCATATTATCTCACCTCTATTCTTTGCAGTCATCATTCCAACAATCGACGACGAAGACGAGACCCACACGTTTCCAAACTAACTTTCCAACACCTATCAAAATCAATTTCCCAAAGAAGAAAGAGAAACACAACATGCACAATTTCCATTTCATCCCAAACACACAAGTGAAGTAAAAAAAAAAAAAAACTAAAAAAAAAGCCCCCATCTAACCCTACTCACCATTGGGAGGCAGATCTGGCGCCAGCATATGTCAGATTGGGAAACCACCCAATAACTCTTTACCGAGTCAGAGCGAGCGGTTGCTTGTTCCCCATCCGGATCTGCTCCCCCCTCCCATCCAACGGCCCACATCAAACCAGCCGCCTCATAAATCTCTCTCTCCACCCCCACCCCCACCCCCACCCCCTCTCCAAACCCTCCTCTCCTCCTTCCCCATCAGCGAAGATGATGATGATGCCATCGCCACAGCACCACCAACACCAGCACCAGCAGCAGCAGTGGGTGCCGATGCAGTACCCGCCGATGATGCACGCCCCCCCGCCGCAGTTCGCGCCCCCGCCGCAGCACTTCATCGCGTACCAGACGCCGCCGCCGGCGGCGCCGCAGCAGGCGATGCCGATGCCGCCGCCGAAGAGCCAGAGCCAGAACCAGCAGGGGGGCGGCGGGGGGGAGGAGAACAGGACGATATGGGCTGGGGATCTCCATTACTGGATGGACGAGAACTATCTCCACAGCTGCTTCGCCCACGCCGCCGAGGTGGTCTTCTAACCCTAGTCATATTACTATGCGTCCTTTGTTTTATGTTTGTGATATTTGAGATTCGAGATTATTAGCGTTAGACATTATTAATTCAATTCTTGATGACGATATTTATGTTGGTTCTATATAGAAGTAAGTGTAACTGAGTGCAGTTGGATCGATCTAGAGGCAATTACACTAAAAAAGAGAGTCGGAAACCGTGTCCGCCCCGCCATGTATTGGATTCATATGTGTCTGGATTCGTATGTGTCGCCGCGTAGACTCAAAAAATGCGCTAGGATGACAGGTTACTCGGGGGCTGTTTGGTTGGACAAGTGTGTGAAATGCGAAAGTGGAAAAACGGAGTTTAATGTGCAGTGGAAAAGCGGAGTTTACGTACGCGAGCATGCATAAATTTTGACTTTCCAAAAGTTGTTTGGTTGGTGGAATTAAAAAATATGAAAGTGAAGAAAAATGAGTTTGTTATTTGGATGATTGTCGAAAGTGGAGAAAAAAGAAGTTTTGTTTGGATGGTTATTGAAAATTGATGTTGATTAGAGGTATGGTAATCATAGGTAGATTTATCCCTAAATTTGTTTGGGTTGTTGATTGAAGAAAATATAATTAATGAATGTAGAATTTGTAAAATAATTTTTTTTATCATAAATGAAGAAAAATATATTAGAGACAAATTAAATTAATTACCATAATTAAACATATCAAATTGTAATTAGATTTTTATTGAACTAAATTCAAAAAAAAAAAAAATTAAATCCATTTAAAACACATTACAATAATTAAACATATCATAATTATATTAATTGTCACAATCCATAACTATAATTAAACATATCATAATTATATTAATTACCATAATTACCATAACTATTAGTTTTGAATTTACTTCTTTTATAATTTTTCATAATTGCATATTAAAACCAATTCTTCCATCAAACCCAATTCTTCTTTCTTCTCCAGAGAGTTCTCTGTCCTTCCAAGAGCTCTCTCCAAAGAATTATTCTCTAGAGAGTTCTCGTTCCATCAAACCCATCTCTCTCCTTCTCTCTTCCCATGTCTTTTGCAACCAATCTCTCCTTCTCTCTTCCCCGTCGTCGTGGCTGGGATGCTCGGCGAAGAACGACATCGGCGTCATGGCCGGGGTGCTCAGGATCTATGGGCTGCAGACCAACACATCGTCATGGCCGGCGTGCTCGGCGTGGCATCGATGGGGGGATGTGCCTGAAGCTATTCACGAAGTCGATCATCCCCGTCGTCATGGTCGGGTGCTCGGGATCTATGGGTTGCAGACCAACGCCGACAGTGACTCAAATGCGTTGGGCACATTAACGTCGATGGTGGCTCCGTTGTGCTGGCGGTGGCTCGTCACTTTCAGAGGAGTTTCCTCTCACCTCTCTCTCTCTCTCTCTCTCTCTCTCTCTCTCCTTTCAAGCCAAAATAGAGAGGTGAAACTGGAGGAATACGAGCAGAGACAAGAACTGCATTCGGTCACATTAAGTCCTTTGGAGGAGTTTCATTTGGCATAACCAAACATCTGAACTCGTATGAGTTCAGCTGAATTTCATATTTTTGTCCACTTTCACCAGAGTTTCATCCAACCAAACAACCCCTCGTATTTAGGCAGTAGGTTCTTTTGTGGACCTTTTTGGCTCGTTTGGTTCGTAGAATCATGACCTTGGAAAAGAAAAGTTATTCATTTCATGTGTTTGAATAAGAAAAGGAAAAGAAAATATGAACAAAGAATTGATTTTCTTTCATTTTTTTTCCGCGAACGAAACGAGGCCTATCTTTTGATCTGTGAAGGATTGAGCTTGACGATGATATTTATGTTGTTACTTACTACTTAGGAGTAGAACATAGTGCGGTTTGGTCTATCGAACATGCTTTTTGGTAGTTGTAAATTTAACAATTTCAGGAGAATTACAACATGTGCAGCCTAACTGTTAGTAGTCGCATGAAGGAGGAGCCGAGCTTTAACCGAGTAAAACTGAGCTTGTGTTCTTAGAGCAAATGGCTATGCTCGAGCTCGAAATCGGAGGAGCCTGAATTATTAGCTTAAGCCCGGCTAGCAATAATATTTGGGAGCTCATGCTTAGCTGGCAAGATGCCCGGGTAAGCTAGAGAGCACAACAAGCACGAGTTTCTGCCCAAATCGAGCTTGTCTACGGCTCGTGAGGCTCATTTGGTCTAGCAACTTGATAATCAAATAATTGACAACAGAAATCGGTACTTAACTGGGATCCATGATTTGTTCCATGCCCACAAATAAATTCTTAAGAAAAAGTCCATAGGAATTTTTTTGAACAAAACTAGTTCCATATGACAAAAAGCAACTGGTGCCTTCATAAATGTCCTCCACACATTGGCCTTGTCACAGATTAGATTGTACTATATTATTCACTAGCTTGTGAGATTAATACCTTTAACTCGGAATGAATGAAGAAACTAGGTTGGTGAAATATTTTAAGAGAGCTCTACAAACATGGTACCAGAGCTACTCCTCTCCCAACCCTCGAAAAATATTGCTTCCATTTTTATTTTTTCCTTTGATTTTCTATTTTTTTAGTATTGGAACAAATACGATGATCTCAAGCCATTCTCCGGCCCTTCTCTTACTCGCGAGCCCATTTTCGATCATCTCCTCGCTTCCTCGCTTACTAACCTCGATGCTACACCTCATCGAGTCGTTGAGACCTCTCCGATCTTGACAAGTTGATATTGACCTTGACGGAATCTAATTTCATTTATCCCGACGATATCCCAACCATTTGACAACATCGACGACATCTCTGACTATCCGACAACATTCTCCAACCTAATTCCTTCATTCATTAATGGGGGTATATATACACATGTCAATATCCCTAAGGCCCATTAGGTTGGACTAACACTACTACCCCCTTAAACTGGAGCATATCTATAATACATGCCCAACTTGTTACATAAAAAGAAAACGAGAAGTGGACAATCGTTTGGTGAAGAGATTGACAATCTGATCCTTGGCTTGGCTCAACTCAATAATAAATGGTTCAAGAATAGCTTGAACCTTCACGATTAGAAACTAGGGTTTTGGAACCTTAGTTGTCGGTGGTGGATTATAAGGTTGTCAATGAACAACTTGTGGTCATGGCATGACGATGACGAGCATAAACTTGTAATGGTGGAGGCAGAGGTGGAGGCGGAGAAGTCTGCTCCAAGGCAGAGGAAACAAGAGAGGGGATTGAGTGAGTTTTTCCTTCATCAATCAACAAGATTAAGGATTTTTTGTTATTGACTATTGTCAAAGCTTGGATTTGCAGGCTGTAAGAAATGTATGTCGGCGGGCAATGGTTAACGATGGTGATGTAGGCTATGGAGACTACTGGGCTATTTGTTGTAGATAAAGGTGATGTTTTGATTGGTTGAAACGATGACGATTGTGATGGTGAAGAATGTAAAATCTTGGTGCTCAGTGCATCCAGTTGTGCCAGGATCAGTTGCATTGCATTTTACTTGTCCATCCCTATCCCTATAATTCTATCACTGGTCCACTACGTTAGTGCATGAAATAGCTTAAACCTAGGGTTCTAATACCAAATATGATGCAGGATGGAAGTACAGGGTTGACCTAGATGGATTATTTGCTACAATTCAGAATAATTGCAGAAGCTGATTTTAATACGTCAATGTGATTTGGAACTCTATCAGATATCCGCTCGTATGGGGAAGTTGGATATCTGACTGTTTATGTAAAACATTGCACAACTACTGCAGGTGGTGGTTGATGATGACTTCTGCGACCGACTAATTGGAGAACATCAGGAATGTCTTAATAATGTTGCGAAGTTGACAATTAAATAAGTTTCTTCAGAGATGATAATGTAGATGAAGATGATATTGGATACTGTTGATGCTAAGGTCTGGAACACCACAAAAACGTGTAGACGAGGCTGTGTTTGTTTCGTTGATCAAACAACAGAGAGGATTTGCATGCTATGGAGACAACATGTGTTGCTTCATCAATCAACAAGATTAAGGGGGTTTTGTTATTGATAAAAACCAGTGCGTATTTGCAGGCTGAGAGAATTGTACGTCAGCGGGTAGTGGTTGTCAATGACGATGCAGGCTATGGAGACAACTTTGGTAGTTGCTGTAGATGAAGATGATACTGTTTCAATTGGTCAAACGATGATGACTACGACAACAAAGATTGTCTGGTTCGGATGTCCTGGGATCTTTCAAGCACTCAAACAACAACACGATCATAAAATTGAGAAGGCTGTGCTGTTTCGTCAATCAAACAGCGAAGGAGGGGATCGAGTGTCTGTTTCCTTTATCAAACAACAAGACCAGGGTTTTTTTAGGATTGATTATATTGGGAATTTGGAAGGCTATCACACCAGCAATTTTCAAACTCAATTCATTCATCAATAATCAACAAGGGCTGTTGTACATCTTGTTTATACCAGGAGCAAACTCTAATTCCCAATGGCTTGGGTTTTGGGTTTTACTTGAGAACTGGAACCTCTAACCATAATCCGAAACCCACTAAGAAAATTACATAAAATATGCATGACGAAAAATAAGACTCTACTCGATCCAGTCATAGATCTCACTCGGACCCAATGATGGTTCCCATTTATAAATGGCAGTACTCATCTCACACTAAAATGAAGGTTGTATTTAACAATCTCATGATGCAAATCAATGAAAGTATTTGGTAAGGGAGCCAGTCTTCATTTAGATGAATGCAATTCCTTTTCACTCCTTGGCTAATTGTACCCTAGATATTGTGAATTATATTGTCTTCCATCTTCATCTAGACTCTTATATTGTCTAGGTTGTCCTGGAGTGTGTTCCTTGGCTCTCCGCATGACAAAAGAAAAGGGGCATGTCTAACTACTTGCTAAGCCAATTTCTTTTAGTTCAAGGTCCTCTGTTTCTCATAGACCTTCTCTAGGATTTTGGCACCGATACAGAGTGTTGATGTCACATCAGGTTGACAACCAATCACAAACTCTTTTATTTATTTTATGTAGCTTTCCGCCTTTCTCATGCTCCATAACAGACCTTGTATTATGGGAGAAGGCTTTGTTGAGGATGAAAATTAAACCAATTTTCATCGAGGACTGTTGTGATCATTATGTTTCTTTTGGCAAATTGAGATGCATCACTTGTATAAATATATGCTATAAGCTCTTACCCAGAGAATAGCAGTATGATTCTGCTGGATGCATTTTATATTACGTTCCTTTGCATGAAAGTAATCTGTTCATCAATGCTTACTATATGCATATATCACTTGACATGTGGGTCTAGTACATATTTTCTTTGGTCTTTCAAAGACAGCCATGTAACAATGTAAGAATACAATCTTTTCCAGGTTATCTCCATTAAAGTAATTCGAAATAAACACACTGGGCAATCTGAGGGATATGGATTTGTGGAGTTTTCAACACATGCACAAGCTGAGAACGTACTCCAGAATTTCACTTGTCATGTCATGCCTAACACTGATCAGCCTTTTAGGTTAAATTGGGCATCTTTTAGCATGGGCGACAGGCGGGCGGATGTTGCTTCTGATCACTCTATATTTGTAGGAGATTTAGCTCCTGATGTTACTGATACATTATTGCATGAAACTTTTGCTGGTAAATACCCATCTGTAAAAGGTGCAAAAGTAGTCATGGATTCAATTACTGGGCGTTCAAAAGGTTATGGATTTATAAGATTTGGAAATGATGATGAGAAAGCTCAAGCCATGACTGAGATGAATGGTGTATATTGCTCTAGCAGGCCCATGCGCATTGGTGCTGCAACCCCTAAAAAGTCGTCTGGTATGTTTATATTTTCATTCTGTATGTTCTATCACATGAATTGGCTGTTATCACATATATGTAGCTTTATGTCAATATAAACTTTTCTGATTGCAAGTTCCGTGTCTTGAACTTGAAGCCTTAAAGTGTTTTTGTGGTGTTAATGGTTCCTTATAGCATGTTGTGGCCCTGCATTTTTCTGACTCCTGTATTAGACAATCTTGGTCTCTTGTCACTTGATAACATATTTTGTTATATGGTATGTTGCAATTAGATATTTGTACTTCATTGGTATCTGTTTTATACTATTTGTTATGACATATTGCTGTGTTGCTAATACAATTGTGTGCTTTAATCAGTTCATGACACTAGCACTGAAAAATGTCTTATTGTTTAGCTGACTAGATTCTATGATGTGTACTGATTCAGAATAAATCTACAGTACTGGGATAGTTGTCTTCCTTTTTGGGAGTCCTGGTTTGACATACCACTTGGTTTAGTTTTTGTGGTCTGTTTCACATAGTATGATGTTAGCTTCACGCCATGGTTTATAATGACATTTTTTTGTTTAATGTAGTTCTATTCCTATGGAAGTGCCCATTTAAGACGTGGCATCATTATCAAACTAAGATTGATATTGTAGATATGTTCCTTTAGAAATATCAATTTAAGATATGTTCAGCCAATAACAGGACCTGAAAGGAAGTTAGAAATGGTCTATGAAATCGATGTATCTGAGGCAACGGTGCCAACTACTTCTGCAGTAGTAAAATTGCATCTAGCAGTAATTGAATGAATTAACTAGTGATGATCAGTAATCTTCTCATCACGAATGTATTCGTAGCAAATATTACATACGGAGAAAATTTATGGATTGAATTTGGAACAGTTGATCTTGAGTGAGAATTGTACAAATGAAAATATTGTAAAGGTGAAAAATTATGATTGTCAGCTGTCATGGACCAGTAATGTTGACAATTGAGCTATATAGATCCTATCACAAGGCAATTGTTGAGATATATACTTTGAGTCCATGCAAAGACTGACACCAGAAGAGATAACCACAGTGATAGTAATCGAGGCAGAAGAATGAGAGGCATGACTTCTAAGTTGGGTTGATGTGGGACGAACGGTTGATATGTGCCTGAATAAACATTGAGATAATCCTCTGGCTCTCAGAAGGCAAATGATCATGTGTACCAGCATAATTAAACTGGATCGAGTCATAAGCTGTAGAGTAGATTGATGCGTTTATATTATAATACCTCCTTTTTTCATAGGGTAGCAAGCGATCAAAGAAGAAATAATGTTATACATTTCTTGTATAACCAAGGGGTCTAAGTTACTAGGCGGGGTGGTGGTGGTGGTGGTGGTGGTGCAAATTAAGAACCTTGTGGACAATTGAGTTGTTCGACCAAGAAGGAACATATAAGATGGAGGACGGCCTGGGACAACAATATCATACATTTCTTGTATAACCAAGGGGTGTTAGTTACTAGGTGGGGTGGTAGTGGAGGTGGTGCAAATTAAGAACCTTGTGGACAATTGAGTTGTTCGACCAAGAAGGAACATATAAGATGGAGGACCGCCTGGGACAACCTCCATTTTCAACTGCAAAAGGCAAAGTTTGACTTTCACCTGGTCCTTCTTTTAAGACCTGCAGCGCCTAGACCAGGAGATTGGGCAACAATGGTAGAAAGATGTTGCAGGATTGGGAAGGAAAACTTTTATCCTTGGGTGGTAATTATCATTTTGGTTCTCCACGACACCATCCTATAAAAAGTAACTGAAGCCTTTGTGAATTCAGATTGTCACATGCCAACGGTTGCCCTGTAACCAAGAACCTAAGCTCTAGGAGCAAGTATGGCATTGAAGTATTTTGATGAATATACCATGTAGTACAAATCTGTTCTTTTTCTAGTACAAAACTGAAGCCTTTGTGAATTCAGATTGTCACACGCCAATGGTTGCCCTGTAACCAAGAACCTAGGCTCTAGGAGCAAGTATGGCATTGAAGTATTTGATGGATATACCATGTAGTACAAATCTGTTCTTTTTCTAGTATGTTTGACATGGGCCACTCTAAGATGCAAATGGGCATAAAAATATTGGAAGGAAGTGCTTCTTCATGCAAATGTAACAGGAACTCTGGTCAATATAAAGATAATGAGTACCAACACCTGAGGCTAATGAATAGAGCTTCAAATCATTCTGATAAAAGGTCCAAATTAGGATAAAATTTAACAAATACCACTATACAAGTAGTAAAGAAAATTCCAAGGCGAGCACAATGGTGCACAATGGTATCCAGGTAAGGTGCAATATCTAACTATTTTTTATGTCAAGGAATATTATATTATTATTATTCTACTTAACCATTTTTTTAACTTTATATTTTGTTTTTCTTATTATAGTTATTCTTTTTCTTTTCTAGTCAGCACTCAAAATAACCAATTATATCTCTCTTTCATAGTTAACAAAATTTATAAGCTTCTAGACAAGTTCTGTACTGGACAAGAAAGCAGGAACTCCACTAGTGGCATTCAAGATTCTTCCCCCCCCCCCCCCCCAACACACACACACACACTTGATAGGCCTGTTGCGATGCTGCCAATTCCCCTTTAGCTTGTTAATCAGTATTCAGATTATTAGATAGAATCAATCTTGAAAGGCACAAATCAAAGGGATGGGAGAAGGGTTGCATCGAAAGTAGGAGTTCTTCAGCTGTAAATCTCTTCTACCAAAAATTCTGGAGGACAGTCAGTGGCCATACTGTTCCTTTTTGTAGTCCATGCAGCATTGCATCAATGACCTAGGCATTTGAAACCCATGCATCCCAACGCTGTATTGTTTTGGCAGCTTAAGATGAACAACAGAGAGCCGTCTTCCCTATTGCTTTCTCATGAACACTTTAATGACACCATTCCTGATTGTTCCTCTTCACTCTAATAATACCATCATTTTGGCAATTAGCCTACATTGTGTCAGGTAGTAGCCATCTTCACATATGTACAAGTTAGTGATACACTTGGAGTAACTTGTTAGATGAGTACTTGTATTTTGGCAAATTTATTGGTGGGATCATGTACTCTAAGTAACCTGTAGTATAGACTTTCTGTTGGGAACAATTTAGAGTTATATTGGTGGTAGATGGTCATGGAACATGGAACCCTCCCGAGATTCTAAGGTAAGCTCTTTGTTATCATTGTATGGAACATGGAAGAACCTGAGTGTAGGTGTGTATAAGAAACCCTGATAAGTTCCTAATGACAGCCATACTATGTTGCACGAATACGAACACAGGATACAAATAAGGGGACAATTCGGGTACGGATATGGACATTTTCAAGTCACCTTTGTTGCATGAATACGGACGCAAGTGCAGGTACAGATATGGACACAGGTACAGATGGACAAGATATGGACAACCATTTTCCTATATCCGTACGACATAGCACCAACCGATTCCTCTCTTTCCAAAGGATACAGAGATGTCTGTTTGATGACTCTTCAACCTTATGCAGCATCCTTGAAAAAGTGCTATTTTTCATATCACATGAATGGTGTGCCAGATTTGGCCTTCCTGTAGAGCTGATGACCTTCTCAATTTGGTGCAAAGAACACATACTCTTGTGTTCTTACATGCTGTTTCCTTCAAAATAAAACTTTTTAAAATGCCAAATCTTTTGGAAGGTTATTTAACTGCTTCTTTCATTTTAGGTGGTTTTGGATCTTCTGGTGCATTTGCACAAGGTTTACAGTCAGATGGAGAATCAACTAACACTACAGTAAGATATATATATTTGGGCTTTGTCAATATCTGTGCATTATTATCAATGCTTGCGTCTCTTGTAGGTCTTTGTTGGAGGTCTTGACCCAAATGTTAGCGAAGATGAACTCAAGCAGGCATTTGCTCAATATGGTGAGATTGCCTCTGTAAAGATTCCCCTCGGGAAACAATGTGGTTTTGTGCAGTTTGTCAACAGGTAAAACCTTGCCACTCATATACCTATAATTATGTGAGAGAACTTTTATCGCCTACCTAAAAGTAGTATTCTGTACAAATTCTTATCTTTGGATTTTGTTCACCATGGCAGAAGCAATGCTGAAGATGCATTACTGGGATTGAATGGAAAAGCCATCGGCAAACAAACAGTTCGTCTTTCTTGGGGTCGAAGCCCTGCTAACAAGCAGGTATGTATTTATGTTGTAAGCATTAGGTGTTGTATTTACAAGGTGACACTTCTCTTTCTGAAGTCATCTCAAGACCGTTGAATTTACTTTAAACTCGCTGGAAATAGACTGCCCATTGCCATATATCTGCTCGCCATATTGGACGTACATATTTGATGTCATGTACGGTTGGGGTTTTTCTGCAAGATAGACGAAATTACATGCTTATCTTGGTTGTTGTATTGCTTGACAGTTACGAGGTGATCAGGTGAATCAGTGGAATAGCGGTGCATACTACGGAGGGCAAGTCTATGGAGGATACGGATACACTGCTGTGCCACTTCAAAGCCCAAACATGTATGCTGCGGCCGCCTATGGTGCTTATCCTCTTTATGGAAGCCAACAAGTGAGCTAAACAAACGGGAAAAATCCCTCGCGGAAGCAGCTCTTTAGTTGTAATACGCATTGACTAATGCTACAGGTAGTCTGCATGTTGCCGGTAAGTTGGCCTATATGCTGCTACTAATTTATTGGTAGTGTACAATATATCCTAGACTAGAGGTACTTGCCTGGGGCCTCGTCGAGGTCCTATGCACTCTGAACAAATTTTGACTGATAATTTTAAAGAGATCTAGATTATTTTTTAATTTAAATTTGTTTGATCTATTATAATCCATTGATGTAGGGATGGTTGTATTTCTTTGTTGGGACTACACTTGCTGCTGAAAATTGATTTAATTTTTGGTAATGTAGAGCTCCTTGTTTGTTTAAGATCAAAAGAAACGTTTATTGTTTCTTATGATATAAAAGAGAAGTAAGATGATGAAATATTCCAAACTTTCTTCAACACTTTGTGATCGCCTGCAAAAACGGAGACCAAAATGGCAAATGTTCGTCGGGGATGCGAGAATTCTAGTTATACGAAGTGTGCAATTTTGTGAAGGTTTCTTGCTCAGGTAGTTGACATTGGAGGTTAGGTTAGTGTTTGCATATCTGTGGTTAGTGAATAGAGTCTATGCTTCTCTTAGTGATTTTGCATTTCATTGGTCTCTTATATAGTTTATACTTAGATATTATGTGAGGGTTTTTCATGAAAAGCCAGAGTCAGGTTGACATGTACGCAATCATTAGAATTTGGTGTATTTTTTGGGATATTTAGTTTTAGGGTCTCACATATATATGGATATTAGGTCTGGGTCTCGAAATTGACCGATGTTAGAGTTTGGGTTTCTTCGAAATCACTGTTCACGTATGCTAATGAACAGTAATTTCGAGACCCAAATTCCAACATCAGTCAATTTCAAGATCCAAACCCTAATATCCATATATGTGTGAGACCCTAAAACTAAATAGCCCTTTTTGGGGATATTTAGTTTTAGTTTTTGGGATATTTAGTTTTAGAACTATACTAAATAACCTTTTTTTTTGGGTATTTCAGAACTATACTAGATATATAAGGTTGTGCCAGAATGTAATGCATCGTGTGGCCTTACATGTATAGCATTTGCCCATGTTGTGTAGCCTTATTTTGTTTAGTATCATGCTTCTTGTTGTGTACAAGTACATGCCCAGATCCAAATTCATTTGGCAATGTTGGTCCGTATTCTCAACGTTATGCTATGTGATAATTATGAAGATGATCATGCTTGTAAGTATATTTCTTCTACAAAAATCTATAGTACTGTATAATATGAAAATTTCAGACTTTACTGTCAGAATTTTATTCCAAATGTCCTTACCTATCTATCTATACTAATTAAAATTGTTCATTAGGTCTAAATAGGCGGCTAAGTAATTACATGAAGAAAAAAAAAAATTTAAAGTGTTGTCCTTTCTTTTTTAAGTCTCATTCAAAACCTCAATTAATGATAATTTCTAATTTAAAATCAAAATGGTATTTACACGTGCTGCTTTCTCATAAATTATTATAAAGTGGATGGAGAAAGTTTATTTCTATTTAATATTTGTATATAGAGTAGCTAATTAATTGTTAGAGAATATGTTTTCATGTATACTTGTCAGGTATATATAATACTATATAATAAGAAATTTTAAGGTTCAACCGTAGAATTTTTTTTAATACTATTATATATGTGTATTAATTAAAATTATTCATTAAATTTAACATGAGTAGTTAGGTAATTACGTGTAAAAAAAAAAACTTAATGAGGGATATTGTTTGTTCTTCCCAAGAAGTAAATTACGGGATTTTGCTACTTCCCAAGTAGTAACAAATTAAAATATTATTGCTTGTTTATCCCAAGTAATATGAAATATGTGCAGATTCACTAGTAAGTATAATGTAGACTCGTATGAATAGAAATGCAAAGGTGGCTCTAGAAGCTAAAAATAAGGAAGAAGGTTTAGCCTCAAGAAAACATAAACATCATCTTCAGGTTGCACAAATACGAACTCACCGAAGTTTCAAGAATGCAAGAAAATACAGATTCTATAATATAAACCACGGTGAGTTTTTGGTACGATCCATGTGCTTTGGTTCAACGATGATGAAAGGACTAAATTGTCCCTCTTTCTAAAACTCAATTTTGTTTTTAGATTAGATTATAGACAACCCATTGTTTTTGGTTCTACCAAATAAATAAAAGGACAAGTTGTCCCAACTTCTCCCTCACGTTCATCCCAGCATCCCAACTTTTCTCTCGCGTCCCTCCGAACGGCGGCGGAGGCGGCGGCAGCGGGGTCTCCCCTCCGCCGTGGAGAACCGGAACTCCAGCTTCGCCGTGAGCCTCGACCCGCAGCACGAACCGGAGCAGCCGGCGGCGGTGAGGTTACCACGGAGGATTTTCGGGAGGCATTCTTCGGCAAGAAAGAAGTCACTCGATCCTTCTCCAGGTGGTGGTCCAGTTGGATCAGTCTCCGAAAAGAAGCAGCAGCAGAGGTGGAGCGACCTTCGGCCGTCGGATCTGCTGTTCGTGTCCGTGCAATTATGGCACGGTTATCCACTAGTGAGTAATACAAAAGAGGGTGGCATCACTTGGATCCCAATACCACTTTTGGATTAGGATCCCCTAAGGTTCTGGACACAAGTGTCCGCAAAACTGCCCAGTCTATTTTTGTTGGTCTCTCTTGTCAGTAGGTTTTGACACAAGAGTTGCATTAATCCGACTTGAACATACTACTTTGAATCTTCATATACAAAATTATTTAGTTGCGGTTTATGGAGCTTGGAACTACGAGATGCTCATATCAATTATAGAAAGGAAAGAGGGATATATGTGAGGGGCAAGGGAGAGCCTTACCGATTATTTCCGATAGGATCAAGTAACTAAGACTGTGTTTGGTACGAAGGATGGAAAAGTGGAGGGAAGAAAAATCGAAAAATTTTATTTTCCATCCATATGAAAAGAAAAGACTATTTCCTTCTTTTGTGTTTGATAGGATGGAAGAAAAATGGAAGTGATATACTTTTCTTTCTTTGGTATGGAAAGAAAAGTGAAAGAAGGAAAATAAAAAAAATGTAGACTTTATCAATTATATCCTCAACTAACAACATTTATTTACCATTTGACTTTATTGAACTGCTTTAAAATAATATAATTTATATAGGGTATAATTGTAAATTAAGATGGGTATGCACTTTTCTCCCACTTTTGGGATGATTGATTTTCTTAGATTATGAGGGAAAACCAATCCCTCCACTTTTTCTTCCATCCACTTTTCTCCTCATACCAAACAAGAGAAAATGTTTCTTTTCTCCTACTTTTCCCTCATATATTTTCTTTCTTTCCACTTTTCCCTCCTACCAAACACACCCTAAAGGATGTACTTGAAACTAGACGTGCTAAGAGATGATTCCTTTCCAAGTTTTCGTTCTCAACAAAAGCTGGAGCATCCAGATAAAGGCTTTACTAGGAACATATGATGCATGAGAAGCTATCGAAAAAAAAGACTATGTTGAGCCACAAGATGAGTCTTCATTATCTCAAGATCAAAAGAAGATGTTGAAAGCTTCAAGAATGAACAACAAGAGAGCTCTTTTCCTCATCTACCAAGCCGTGGATGATGACGTGTTCGAGTTGATTTCAAGTGCAACAACCTCCAAAGAAGCATGGAAGAAACTTTAAAAACTTCTTGCAAAGTAGAGGAGAAGGTGATTAAGGTACACCTCCAAACTTTAAGAGGTGAATTTGAAGATTTACATGAAAGAGTCCGAAACTATTCCAGACTACTTTGCTAGAGTTTTGACCATGGTTAATCAATTGAAAAAATGGTAAAAACATGACCAATTGAATGATGGAGAAAATTCTTTGTTCTTTGCTTCCACAATTTGAGCATATTGTAGTAACTATTGAAGAAACCAAAAACTTGGACTCCATGACTATTGGCCAACTCAATGGCTCATTACAAGCCTATGAAGAAAGGAGGAAGAAGAAGCAAGAGACACGGGACCAAGTCCTTCAAATAAAGCTCATCTTCAAGGAGAAAAGAAACATTTAGCAACCAAAAGAAATCAAAGAGATCGTGGTCGCGATAGCGATTGAGGTCGTGGAAGAGATGGAACAACTCATTACAAGACATTCACCAATAGGGGTGCTGGGACTCCAATGAACGAGGGTGGGATGGGTCATCGAGGTGGTTGCTCTCACGAGGTGCGACGGAGCCCGCGACTGCTTAGGCCGCACGAGGTTAGGCTTGAGCGGGTCGGCTCAGGTCAGGGTAGCAGGAAGGGGCTTCTTTGGTTAGCAAGAAGGCGAAAATGGAGGGCAGGGCATGGAAAGGGAGGAGTGGTGGCGAAACTGGCAGAAGATGGGGGAGAACGAGGGATCGAGGGGGTGTTATTTGTACTATAGCTACAATAAGCAGGGCTCAAGGAGTAATTTTTTTAAAAATATATTATTTTAAAAAGTTTGTGCAAAATATATATTATTTTATTCAAGAAACAAGTTATGACTTAGTTTCTCTCATAGAAGAAGAGGATAAAAAGCAAGCACATGAAGAAGTGTACAAGAGTGTTACTTCTCTCGTGACGCCAATACCATCTCAAGAAAACTCTCTACAATCATTCTTGGACTAGAGAAGTGCTCCACACATGAAGAACACTTATT
Organism: Iris pallida; assembly: GCA_029216955.1. NCBI lineage: Eukaryota > Viridiplantae > Streptophyta > Magnoliopsida > Asparagales > Iridaceae > Iris > Iris pallida. Next base: position 2,651,449 of record JANAVB010028398.1, read on the forward strand.
ATTATTAGGTAATCAATAATCAAAATAATCTAACAACTTTTTGTCTTTTTGCCGATTGTGAACCAAGAATATTTAAAAAAGTAATATAAATGTAAGAAGCAAAGAGATGTCATGCATAAAGAAATCAAGAGTATCATGAATGACGTCACTTGGGAGCTAGCGAGACAAAAGGCAATTGAAGTCAAGTGGGTATACAAGACCACGAAAAATGCTAAACGAGAAGTTGAGAGGTACAAGATGAGCCTAGTTGCAAAAGGCTACAAGTAAAAAACCATGCATCAACTATGGTGAGGTATTCGCTCATGTTGATCATGTGGAGACTATATGGTTGATAATTTTGTAGGGCCTGGAAATAAATAGATGTGAAATTCGCTTTCCTAAATAGTAGTCTTAAAGAAGAAATCTATATGGAACAACCCGAGAGCTATGAGGTAAAATGACAAGAAGATAAAGGCTTAAAATTGAAGAATGCATTATATGGCTTGAAGCAAGCACCAAGGGCATGGTATAGTTGAATTGATAAATATTTCCAAGAAAATAATTTTGCTAAATGTCCACATAAACATGTTAAGCTATACGAGAATGGATATATTTTGCTTGTTTGCTTGTATGTGAATGATTTTATATTCAGAAAATGATCCAAAGTTATTTGAAGAGTTCTAGAGAGTTATAACGTAGGAGTTTGAGATGACGGATATCGGTCTAATGTCTTTCTAGCTACCTTGGTATTGAAGTGAAGCAAAAACCAAAAATAGTGTCTTCATCTCCCAAGAAAGCTATGCAAGGGATCAAGTTTTCTAGACATGAAGAAGGTGAAATAGTTGATCCTACACTTTTCAAAAGTCTTGTTGGAAGCTTGCACTACTTATTAGCGGCTATATGGAATCGCCAGCCACCAGTCATTTGAAGATGTCAAGAGAATTATTCTATACATCAGAGGTACACTTAACCAAGGTCTACTATTTTACTCATCTTCCAATGATTTTAAAGTTGTCGGATATAGCGATAGTGATTGGGTAGGAGACTTTGATGATCGAAAGAGTACTAGCATATTCGTGTTTCTTATGGAAGATATGTCTTTTATGTGGAGCTAAAAAAAAAGCAATCAATTGTGACAAACACCAATTTTAAGCAACAATGGTTGAAAGCAACTTATTAATCAGCAGCTAATGGAAGGTGGGCTCTTAGAAAAATAATAAATTACATTGATCTCATAACAACAAACATAATGCTTTTCAGAAATTTAATGGGGGTGGCAGCTTTCCCTCGAGGAAGGAAGAAATCATCATAAATGCTCTTTCAGGCTGATTAGAGGGAACTTGATGCCCAGCTCCCCTTACTGTTGCTAAGGTTATCCCATTATACTCCTCCACATAACCTCCAACCTGGTACCATTGGTTTCACAACCGGTTTCAGTAATATTTTTCGGTACATGATAAATCATAAGCAAAACTTTACTTTGTATGAAGAATTTTTACCTCTTCGTTGAGATACCATGGGCGCCAAGGTTTCGTTATGGTCAATCCAACTGATTTGATGAAGTACCTCGTAGATGTCGTTGGGCATACCGAATCGATATCTCCACTACAAAAGTAAGTTATCATTTCTCAGGTATTAGCAAACAGAGTTCAGATATGGAGTAGATAACCTTTTTTTCCACCAACTTACCTGTAGAACCACATACGAATTCCGCTATCGAGTAGGAACTTGATGGTAGGCAACATAGTAGTAGGCGAATCCTTGTATGTATCGGATACCTGGTCACTGAATAGACCTCATAGTAAAGATACCTAATTACCTCCAAGGAAAAAATGTGGTAAAAACAACTCATGTGATCGATACCTGCATACTTGCCATGGTTGCGGAATATGTGCAGTGGCATCTGCGTGAAGAGCCTTTTGTACTGACGGAATGTTTAGATAACGAGAGACGTAGTTATCCGTGCAAGGATCGTAATCTGCCATCTGTTAGCAATTACGACATCTGAAGACTGCCAATTTACTCGAGGAGAAGTACGCAGTATTGTTCATCAGTTTGGATCAGTATCTTACCGAAACTGCAGACCGATTTGATTTGGTGGAGTTATGGCAGACTGGAGCATAGATGTTGTACAAATCGATATCTCCTGCTTCTTTATTAGCACCATGTAAGGTTGTTTTACATTCCTCGGACGTCTTATCGCTCGAGAAATTGCATTTCGTTTGAATAAGATCATATGTCTGGTCAGAAATTAGGGCATGGCTCCATAAATAGTCATATTTTCCTCTGGTATTGCCGTTGTCATCAAAAAACCCGTTCCCGACCTATGAGTAGATAACAAATGGAGAGGGTATTATAAGGAAAAATTTTCCTCTAATTGTGTAGTGAAGTGGAGTTCTATATGCAGAAGCAAAAAAAGAGGAGGTCTCGGGGTCCTTAATTTGAATTTTTTTTAACATAAATTTCCTATAGCATACCCATTTTTACTGAAATTGTACTGACCGTAACATGTTTTACAAAATTGCACGGAGAAGTCTTTTCCGCCAAACAGTCTAGCGGAATTTGCGCGCACGAGAGGGAGGGGGGAGGGGGTGGGGGTGGGGGTGGGCGTATATACATAAATTTGCTTCAAATTATACTTAAATTTGCTTTCTTAGTTAAATTTTATATTTTCATGATTTTTTTTCTTCTTCAAATTAAGTCTGAATTCATTCACAATCAAATGGACGAAGTGGTCGCATTATTAAAACTACGGATTATGAGGGTGGTTGTTCATCCAGCCAAATAATATTTGGTGAAGACTCAAAATGATTAAAAGGAACTTGAGTTATAAATTGATGATTGTTTGTTATGAATCCAGACTTAATTTAAAAAAAATCATGAAAATATAAAATTTAACTAAGAAAGCAAATTTAAGTATAACCTCCACCCCCCACAAACGCAAATTCCGTCAGACGGTCTGGCGGAAAAAACTTATTCGTGCAATTTTGTAAAAATATGTTACGGTCAGTGAAATTTTAGTAAAAAATGGGTATGCTATAGAAAATTTTATGTTTTTTTAATATTTCTCTGCTATGCAAATGGAGATGGACTTGTTACGTTTAACTATTACTCGAATAGACATGATTGTAGTGTGGACTGTGGAGTCAAATAGTCAAGGATTTTACATTTTCTTTTTAGAGATGAGTTCTTAAGAGAGAGCCTTTCGGGAAACCATTCTCAGTATTTCTCTATTTAGGAGATGAAAAATTTCTCTATTTAACTTTGTCTTTTTGTATTCAATTATTATATGGTTCATACTTGTTATTTTGTATCGTTAAATTTATTGATCTAATCTTAATAAAATTTGGCCAGGATGTGCTTGATCCCATCCTTTACCTAAAAAAAAGGTAAATAACAATCTAAATGCATTAATATGAAGCATAGATTTGACAAGATACAAAGACTGAACCTATTGTTCTCTAACACTCACAGCAATTCCTCGAAGATTGATGGCGCTCCGATTAGAGCTATCGTTGTTTCGATAGATGGTCGAAGCAAGCTGAGGCACGTAATGTCCTGCATAACTCTCTCCCATTATATAGAACTCGCGGCCTTTGTACCGTGGATACCTCTCGAACCAATTCAACATGAAGATATAGGACTCCCTAGCAGTTCTATCATCATTATTTGTATTAATATCCGCAGTTGTGTTCGAATATGAGAATCCAACTCCAGCTGGCGACTCCAAGAAAATTATATTTGCCACTGCCATATTGAAAAAGAATAACTTAGTATGATCTAAATATAATTAGTAGCACTAACAAAGTTTCAATAAAATGCTTGGAACAGGCGAAGAAACGGGAAACTCACCATTGTTCCAAGCGTAGTCATTTCTGTAAAGTGTTTCACCGTCACTGTGTACTCTGAAAGGTCCTATTTCCTCCATGGCTCCTATTAAGGAGGAACATCCAGGCCCTTTGGTAATGCGATCACAGCAAAATTTGGTTACCATGAAGAAATATGTAACAAAAACGATCCGAATAATTATAAATATGACTAATTTGAGCATTGTTAGAGTTGGAAATTTTACGAGGACAAAACATAAAGATATATAAGAATAAATCCAAGGATAAGAATAAAACTAAGGTTTATATGACCCTTACAAAAATATGAATACGAATGAAAAATTTTAGTTCTTGAAGTTACATCTGAATTTAAAATCAGCATGAATAGTATCCTAATATTATTTTAAGCCTTTAAAACTATATAGTGAACTTAAATCTTGTATGTAACACATTTGATTGGAATTATATATATCTACTTATTCAATATGGACATTGGATTTATGTATTACTTGAACATGAATAGAAATCATTCTTCAAGCAAGCCAAGTTATCTGCCCCAAAGGCAACAAAAGGAATTGAAGTAGGTATTGTAATCAGGGCCGACCCCGAGTATTGGGTTGCCCTATCCTGGAGGTAAATTTGTTTGCCCCTTAACTCGTATTGTCAGTTGATCCTGGTGGTCATCCGTGACCCTGACCATTGGTGGGATCATGCTGAGCCTGGGGAGTTGTCCTAACAGTGGGGGTTGCCTAAGCCCCAAGTCTTGTCCGGCTTACCCCAGGCCGGGCCTTGATTGTAATCATCAAAAGATGAACTTTGAGTTATCTTGGTTATATAGTCTCCTAAAAAAGATTATTCGTCGAGCGTTACCTCCATTTAGCCACAAAACCAGAGGTTTCGTAGCGCTCTGAGGAGACTCGACAAAGTAGTAGAAGAGTGCCCTCCCGCAGACTGGGTCTACTGTGACATACCCTGCGTACTGATCGAATTCGACACCAACAGGCTGCCCAGGTAATCCCATAACCTTGTCGACCTCCATCAGTCCATCTTGAGAGCCAACATGGAATATTGGGGTATCCGATCCTACGCCTGAACCCGAGGACCTTCGGCTTCTGACGAACCTCCGAAGATGTCGAGACTGACCGGCCTCGTTGGCGGCGTCGAGCAGTGCTGGAAGCAAGCAACATAGAGTGGTGACCAGGTGCTGCAGATAGAAAGCCATGATCAGTGCACTGCAGGTTGGGTTGTTGCTATAGGAAAACCTTGGTGTTTAAATAGGGATGGAGTATGACACACATGTATGACTGAATCAAACACTTACCAGTTTCTCATATTATGACAGTAAACTCAGGACCTGGTCATCCTCCAGAATCATACTGATGTCAATGCATGGTGAATGCATCTATTAATTAATATTTTAAAGATCCGAGTGTATCAAGTCAAGAAACTGCCATTCTTGGAAGATACATCAAAATAAGGACTTCTTTGGCACCTTAACTTTCCACTGTTCGATTTTGACATACCAACTTTATAAATTCTTCTTCTGAAGCACATTTCTCAATTTTTGAATTGCGCTTTCGTAGTACGGGATATGGTTTTGAAACGGTCTCGATGTGTTTCAAAATTGACGAAATGTGCTTTAAAAGAGCAATTTGTGAAATTGGGATGCCAAAATCGAGCGGTGAAAAAGTTATTGTGCCAAAAACGTTCGAGCTATAATTGGGATGTCGTTAGGATAAGAAAGAGCTATTAAACTACAGATGATCAGACTCGAGAAAATTTGAAGGCTTAAGACCTAACCTGCTAGCTAACTTTATCAATGAAATATGAGATACAATCGTGCACCCTTGTCTTTCAATATTTCTTCGGCTACTACTGAGATACTGATATATATGTATTTGAACTCTTTTGATTGTGCTATTCTCTTGTTGTATACTTTTATTTTGAATGAAACTTGGGCTGGGTTCACATTGACTACTGATTCTTTTTCTTCGGAAAATTGAATATGCAGTCCCAATCATCATACAACTCTCTTACAATGACCTAAGATCCGACACCATTTTTTTTTTTAAATAAATACACAAAACCTCCAATCCAAGCAAGACTTATTAAACACAGCTCACTTAACTCTTCCTCTAATCCAAACTAAGTTATATGTAATGACTCCCCTCCTCCTCACTTAACTTTCCTTCAATTAACTCCACCTAACTCTGTTAATTTTTTTTCCATTCAATCCAAGCATACTCTAAAGAAAGGATGAAGTTTGTACTTTTTATGGGGTTTTTGACGTATCTATATGCTAGAAGGTTACAAGTTTTGCCATATGTTTGTCGGTGTCTCAGTACTAAGTTACTTTATTTATGTTCGGGTTGTTTAGTTTTAGTATCTCGTATGATATTCAAAATTTGTGTGTACGTCTTCATATTAATTGTCCATATTAATTTTTTGGTCTCGTCTTAACGGTTAACTTGGATGACCATCCAAAATGGAGATGTAAACGCAAATGTTGAATATTACGGGACCATTAAACTGAACAAAAATATATGAGGACTGTGTGTCTTGGGTTATTTACTTTTGTCTTGAGCAATCGAGAAAGACTTGTGACAATGTTTGCTTCCATCTTGATCTCAGCAACCACACAGTTCTTCTTGCGCCAGTTTCGATGGAAAAGACTTCATGGACATCTTGTATCATCGTGTCTCTCGTCCCGATCGTATTATTGAATGCTTGCAACTCAAGAGCCTCTAAGGATTGCATGACTGCTGAGATCATGATAGACAAACAACAGTGTCACAAATCTCATTCTCGATTCGTCATGAAAAAAATTAAACAACCCCAATTATACAACCCCCACAATGCAAAATTAAATAACCCAAGCCACACAACCCTCACATATTTTTATTTAGTTTCAGGGTCTCGTATAATATTCAAAATTAGGTTTATGTCTCTATTTTGGTCGTTCAGCCCAAGTTAACCGTTAGTATGAAATCCTAGTTCTGAAAAATATGGAGACATAAACTAAAATTTCTAATATTAAACGAAACCCTAAAACTAAATAATCCTTTATGTTACATGTTTGAATTCTTAATCACATAAATATTATTAAACTTACATTGAAGTAACTTGACTATGTATAATGGTGGTACCTGTGTTTCTTACCGATGATATCTTGTAAGTTTTCTGGAAGATGGAAGTTGGATGATATGTTATAACATTGCGTTACTTATATTATCAAAATCTTGGCCAGAAAAATACATATTTATTTTGTGTAAGTAGATCAAGTTTAGATAGGTGTGTAATATCTAAACCCAAACCAAGTTTTATTTTTACCGCTGAATCATTAACTAATACTGTTAATATATACTTAGATATGCATACACGGCATCAATGCCAAAAAAAAAAATTAAAATAAATCATCATTTATCAAACAACCACCGCAACAAAAACAAGTATTTCAATTCGTAACGGTTACTAGTGTTATAAATTTGTAACGATAGTTACCGTTACAATGCGACTTGAAAACGACTTAAAATTAATCCGTTGTTTGTAAATTCTCCAATAATTAGTATAAAAATTATGCGAAGATAACAATTCTAGAACTAACTAATTCTTTTTTTTTTTTGGGATGCATAACCCAAAATTCTCTATTTTTTTGACATATCTCTATTAGCTGTCTAAATTGTATATATATAATTACATAATTAATTTTTTTAAAATAATTAAATTCTAACTAATTATTTAACTAACTAATGTTATTTTATTATAGTCAAACACCTCCAACTCATATGGTTAAAGTGGAAGACATTTTATTCGGCTGGATCGGTTCAATTTCATGGAGTTGTGTTATTTATAATAAATCATAATTTAAATTTTTTTTCGATATCTTTTGTTTACATGCGTGTAATGCACGTTACTAGTATCTATAACAAATTATAATTAAAATATAAATACATATAACAAATTTTAATTCGAATATATTCAAATGGTTAAAATAATTTTAACTATATATAAAAAACTATTTTACGCGTATTAAAATAAGTATTATTTTGTCCTTGAGGTGTAGTCCGTTGGGTATACCGAGAGATCCCGTGATGATGGGCACCGTTCGAATTATCTTTGACGTTGGTTCGAAAAAAAGAACACCTAAAAAAAATATTAATTTCCTAAAAATAGTACTTTACATTTTTTTTATTCGATTTATTACTATTAACAGAAATGGATAATAATCTGACATAAAACTCTTGCCAAATCCCTAATCACTTCCCGACATCCTCCTCCTCCTTCCACCACGAGAACGGAAACCTCCCCAAAGCCCTAAAAAAAAGATTAAAACTTGTCCTTATTATCATGTCTTCCCTGTCGCCATGGTTCTCGAGGTCAGCACTCTCTCTCTCTCTCTCTCTCTCTCTCTCTCTCTCATAATTAGGGTTTTTACTGAATGTTAGATCCCATCTTTCTCTTTCTCTCTAACCACCGCCAACAAAGGCTACGACGATCCACATCGGCTTTTCTCACAATTAGGGTTTTTCTTGTTGTTTTTCTATTCAAGTACCATTCTTTTTGTACTATTGACTTTGGTTTTTGATGCAAATTATGATGTAGAGCAGTTTGTCGCACAATTATCCGCTTAATTGTTTTAATTTTTTTTTTTTTGGAGAAGATTGATTTGAAAATTGAAATTGAGATTATTTTTATGGCAGTCAACGGCCTCACCTAGTAATTAAATAGTAACGATAAATATTAGTGATTAACTTGGAATAAACTCCTTGTAGTATTCTCTTGAATTAGTCATTGGTCGACTCCTTCATTGATTATTGATCAAATGTGAGACAATACAAACTGTGCTTGCTAGACTATTAGGGAAAAAGAATATCCCATCTATTCGTCATATATATACGAAAAGGATATTGGTCGGTTTGGAAGAGCGACATAGATATATGTTCTAAAATCGGCATGTTCGGCCGCCTAGGTGCTGCCTAGGCGCTATGCACCCTTAGGCCGGACCGAAAACTCCCTATTCGGCCATGGCGGTATTCCAGAGGCCACTGTTAGGGAGAATTTGGCCATGACAGTATTCCAGAGGCAACTGATAAGGACACTGTTAGAGAGAACTTGGCCATGACAGTATTATAGAGGCCACTGTTGGCAAGGGCGGAGCTAGAATTATTTTTTAGAGGGGGCTGCAAATATGAATGGAAAAAAAAAAATGTTATACTCAAAAAAATAAACAAAAATTACTACAAAGTAGTGAAACTACACAGCAAGGATTCGAACCCGGCGCCTAGAAAGCTAACACCCGCAACTTAACCAACTGGGCTAGGACAGCTGTAGCTCCGCCCCTGACTGTTGGGGAGAACTAGGCCCCATGGCAGCAGGGCCGGCCCTGGCCGCCATCAAGGGCCCTCGGATCATGAGGGGCCCAAAAAAATAGTTAAAAATAAATATGTTAATAATTTTTTTATCTCCAAATAGAACTAGTATATACCATGGGCCCTTTTAGACACAAGTTATTGTGGTGTAGTGGTTAGTACTTTAGATTTCTTAAAAGGTCCTAAGTTCAATACTTGGTTGTAGCTTTTTAAAAAAAAATATTTTTTACATGTGTGAGGGCCTTATTTTGAAAGTTCGTCCTGGGCCCCCATGAGCTCAGGACCGACGCTGCATGGCAGTATTCCCTAGGCCCCATGGCAGTATTCCAGAGGCCACTGATAGGGAGAACTTGCCAATGGCAGTATTTGTAATGCCCCGCTCCGCATCGGTGCATTACGATGAGTCGTTGACTCGAAGAGTTGCGTTGACCCGATGAGGTATCGATATGAATCGATGCAAGTGTTGCGTTGGCCAAAGGTAAGCTTTGAGTCGGTTGGAATCTATTAATCGAATCGATGCAAAGAGTAAGTCCCGCTTGAGCAAGTGCTGATTTTAGTTGATCTGGTGTGCAGGCTATGCTTCTACGCTGGACGATAAGAGGTCGGCATTTTGCCTTATGCAATGAAATGTCTGCAAAACCAAATCGTGGCCTTGCAACGGATTGTGGCATGGGCACGATAGGCCAAATCAACCGAGTAGAGCAAAGGAATGGCTAAGTCCGGGAGTTAGCTATGCGATCGAGTTATGGAAGCGAGACGCTTCAATCGGCGAGGCAGCAAGGCGTATCGGCTTAAGGTGGGCGGGTTCTTGACTCTCTCTCCCTATTCCTTCACGTCTAATAAAATGTATTATGATATGCGTAATATGTTATCGGAATAGCGAGCGTGGCTCGACGAGTAAGTGTCTAAGTATGCGTTGAACACTAAGATAGAATATTGAACAATCGAACAATTAAAGCGACGTGCATCGAGTGCACGAGTCGCAGTAGGGCAATGATGGTAGAACATTGAAAGATGAAAATGAGATGTGCATCATGTGCACGGCTCCGAGAACATTGAACTCTAGGCGTAGAACATTGAATACGGTGCTGAGCGTGCCCTCGGGCACTTATGCTATGAATTGACTAAGTAAATACGGAGGTAGGCTATGCGAATAACATTATGAACGAGACGCGTGATTATGAGTACGAGACGACTAAGCCGTTGGGCGTCGTGCATCAATATGGATGTGTTGGGGCATAACGCCGACGGAGCTCCCCATGCGAATGGTGGATTATGATTACGGCACGGGAAATCGTTTATGTACGACACTATGTTTATGGAATACGAGATCGGTTGGTATGCTATGGATTGTATGATATGGAACGTATTGCATGGTCAATGGACTCGGATTGCCCGTGCACGGGTGTGGCTTCCCTCGAACGGTTACGCCGGGGCGCCGGGACCGTTCGGCCTAGGAGGGAATTATGTGTGGTATTTATGGTGCACAACATTCGGACGGATTGCGACCGTCCAGTGCTGTGATAAGCTATGATATCCGTAAGTTTGGGATCCTTCGGATACTGGGCTAGCAACCCGTATCGAAGCGATTGTAGGCTTACCCAAAAGAGATGCCAAGTCCATTACGGTGTGAAACACCGTGACCTTCATATAGATAGGGCCGGTGGGCTGAGATGAGAGCTGGGTGCAGGCGCAGGGCCTGCCACCCATTATGCATATGTTATATTTATGAATGGTCGGTTGCGTGAATCATATGTTTGATTACGTTAAGTTCTAACCACTGCAGGCTAAGGAAAAAGGGACGGCATGAGCACGAACACTATGTTTACGTTTATGTTATGGCTAACTGTATCTGCTGCAGGAACACGACATGGGACACATTTATGAATATGTGCTATGTATAAGTTTTGTCATGAAATTGATCCTAAGGCTAAATAGAAAGACCACAAAGTAAGATGCATGCTCACTAAATGATTAAGTGTTTGGTTTGGGTGCGAGCGGGTCTTGATCAGTGCGAAGCGAGGACGAAAGCACTAAACCCCCACTAGTTTATGTGCAGGTTCAGGTTATGATCAGCTTGGGGCGGAGCTTGGCTTGGACGTGCCGAGGCATGGAGTCCTTGGCGTTCAAGAGGAGCTTCCGCATATGCGTTCGGACTTGCGACATGGAGATGTTCGGCCGAAGACTACTTGGTGGCTATAAAGAGGCATAATGTATGGAACAATGTAACCCTTTGTGAGCTAGAGAGATCATGAGCGTTGTAGCCAATTGGCATTTTATGTTGGGCTATTCAGAGCCTTTGTAACCTTCAGTTCAATATTAATAAAAGAGATTCTTATGTTTCACTTGTCTTCTTCCGCTGCTTATGTTATCGATTTGAGATAGTTCTGTGTGAACCTGTCATCTTGCCTTGCACGAGCGCAACTCCAGGCTCGTGCGGCATCACGCCCCAGCGAGGACGATGACTCGGGAAAAATCTAGCGAGGACGAGCAATTTCCCGGGTCGGGGCGTGACAAGTTGGTATCAGAGCGGTTCCATCCTTTGGACTGTGCATGAATCTCTTTGACCCTCAGTTGCTTGCTATCGAATTCAGTTGACTCTAAGTTGTTTCCGCAACCGCATGGCTCATGGATCTGCTCGACGCTACATTGGATGTTCCATACAATAAGTCTATATTAAGTACGTACGTCTGCCACAAGTATGTCGTGACTATTACGCTATCTCCGGGTGCCATCGGAGAGTATTGGTTGCACAAAGTGCAACGAGTTATGGAATGCTGGTCGCACGAAGTGCAACGAATATGGTGATGTTGGTTGCATGAAGTGCAATGATATGAGTGGTCGGTCGCACGCAGTGCGAGGAGTTATGTGTTGGCGGTCGCACGAAGTGCGAAGAGATATGTGTTGTTGGTTGCACGAAGTGCAACGGGTCGATATGTGAGGCGATACGTGTTATGTGACTACGGAAATAGTTATGTGTTATCGGTTGCACGGAGTGCAGCAAGTCGTGGATCGTTCGTTGCATCGGTGCGACGAGTCGATACGGTATGATGTGCGTAGTATGGCTATGCGGATGGATAGCAAAATGTTGTTCGAGATTGAGTAAAGACCTTAAGTATCGAGACTAAGTTGTTGCACGAGCTGCAACGTGCGGGATTCGAAGATCGTGGATGCGATAGTAACGAATCGAGTTGGTCGCTAAGTCGAGTTGAGTAGGCGAACGTGTATGTTGGCCATATATTGCGTTGAGCTTTGAATAAGCGAATGTTGCGGGTGTGATCGAGATGATCGCCATGGTACGGTTAGATTGAATGAGTTCCAAACTTAAGCTAACGTTAGAGCTGGGATCGGAAGGATCACCATACGGGACGGTTAAGTTGAGATAGAAGTCGGATCTATACGAAGTGTGATGTCGAGTAATGACTCGATTCTGAGTGGTATATGCAATACCAATTATGCGAGCAAGTATAGCGAAGTATTGTGTCGATAACGATAGGCTCGATCCTGAGTGGTATATGGGATACCACTTAGCGATAGCTATGTTAAGCCGGTTGGTGACTTGTGATAGGTTACGTCGAGAAAATTATGTTGTTACGATATGTTTGTCCGCAACGGATGGAATGGTACCGAGACTCGAGTGGAAATGATGCGATAGGAGTCGATATAAGTATGCTTTGGTGAATTAGTTAAATGAGTATGCGTGAAGTCGTACTTATGGATGATATGTCGGACGAGAATTCGTTAAGTATAAGTTGAACGATAGGCCGAGCATATGCGAACGAATGTTACGTTGAGGAAATAGTCGACCAGGTCGAACTTATGTTGAGTTAGTACGGAGACTTCTTCGGAATATGTTGAGTAAGTACGGAGAAATTGTACGAACGAATTTGGGTTAATACAATGAGTCGGTAGCACGATTTGAAAGTACGAGTAGGGATATAAGAAGTGATTTGTGCGAGACTTGATTCGTATTCGAGTTCGGATAATGGCAATGATTGCAACGGGTTTGAGCTTATGAGAAAGGAGGATGTTCAAGTTATGCATATCAACAATGGTATTGAGGCGTATCAAAGACGATATACAATAACTCGGGGATACTCTGATCGAATGAACGAAAATTATGTTGAGCATTGTTGTTGGATGAATAAGATGCAAGTTAAGCTATGGCAGTTTGGATGATAACGGTAGGAATGCTTCGGAGAAATTGAGAGTCGATGGATGTTGCTCGGATGAAATCGAAAGTGTCTGGATTGCTTCGCGGATCACCACTATGTTGACATTCTTGTCTTGAGCGAGCGCAACACCAGCCTCGCACATGCGCCACGTCAAATTTGGACGATCATTCCGCGTGAGCACTGGTATGGTGATTCATCCAGTGGGGATGATCGAACTTGCAAGGCGTGGCAATTTGGATATGGATTTGTGGTTTGATGCGAAGGTGGAATTGAGGATTGTGCGATATTGTCAACGGCAGTACCTAAGTGACTCGAGTAGTTAACGGCGCATCAGTCGCACGAGAGTAGAGAAATTATGGATTGGTATGTCGGATTGGGTAAAGTCCCGTAGGAAGCGTCGGAAATTGATTTGGCTCCGCGGTAGGATATAGCATGGTTCGTTGTAACTGTCCCTCGTTGATGATCTTCAATTATCGAGCGTAGTTCCGGGGCAGATGACCCTAGAAGACTTGACTGCCAAATCAAGTGAATGTTGGAGTCCCATAGGATGACCCTAAAGAAGTCGCGTAAGAAGGATAAGGAATGAGGTAGTGCATGTCGAGGATAAGTCTAAGCGAGTGAGTATCGCGTCTCGAAAGTTAGCGAGTACTAGAATCGATACGGTCAGAGAATTACGGTCGATCAAATAAGTATTCGAGTTGTTGGCTAGTCGATGATCGAATAGATGTTGAGGAACGTGCTTAGCGTAATGACGTGGTAAGGCGATTGCAAGGATTTTTGCAATACGCGAGAGCGACGGATAGAGGAACGACCTTAAGAGTTGTGTCGTAGATCGGTTGAGTAACGGTTAGGCTATGTGTTTGGAGCGCGCTATCTATGTTGCGAATAAACTAGTCGGGATTAATTGGGAATTGAGTAAAGGATTCGTACTCGGTCGAGTATCGGTGATAGGCGTATCGTAAGAGACCTTGGGTCGGAAAGATTGTTGCCTTTGAGCATCGTAGACTCAAGTCGACCTCTTGTGTCGAGAGAGCGCGAGCATGATGTCTGGATAAGTTGCCTAGCGGGGGTAGCCCCAGACTCGATGTGCTGGTAGTTCGAGAACGTAGATCGTGTTGAGATAGTTATGTGCGAGACTTAGTACGGATTGTAGACAAAAGAGTTGGTGACATGTGGACGTAGTCCATGTCGTTATAGCCAAGTGTTATGAATGATTGGATAAAAGACTTAAGTTATGCGAGAGATAGGAAACGGTTGGGCGAATAGGCGCTGCGGAAGCTTGTTGCGATCGGATACGCAATGAATTGATGTAGTACGTGTGTTAGGTGGCAGACGAGAAACTTATGAGATTGAAGTTATGGTTGAATTAAGTTATGTGTAAGATGTTGGAAGATGATCGCATGTTATGGGATAATGCATATGAGATATATTTTGAGAATAGGTGCTAAGATTTGGCTAAGTCGAGTACGGACCGATGGATGCTTGAGGATTTAAGTTGAACTTGTTAGTTGTTCCGATATCCTACAACTGAGCTTGGCTGAAATGCATATATTGGTGGGACGCCTAAAATATGTGTATGATCCAGACTGAGTTGTATGATTCAACGATAGTAGCACGAGATCGTGAAGCGATCTATGCGAGGCACTTGGATTAAGTGTTAGTTTCGGTTCGAGGACGAACCTGATTTTGAGTGGTATATTATGTAATGCCCCGCTCCGCATCGGTGCATTACGATGAGTCGTTGACTCGAAGAGTTGCGTTGACCCGATGAGGTATCGATATGAATCGATGCAAGTGTTGCGTTGGCCAAAGGTAAGCTTTGAGTCGGTTGGAATCTATTAATCGAATCGATGCAAAGAGTAAGTCCCGTTTGAGCAAGTGCTGATTTTAGTTGATCTGGTGTGCAGGCTATGCTTCTACGCTGGACGATAAGAGGTCGGCATTTTGCCTTATGCAATGAAATGTCTGCAAAACCAAATCGTGGCCTTGCAACGGATTGTGGCATGGGCACGATAGGCCAAATCAACCGAGTAGAGCAAAGGAATGGCTAAGTCCGGGAGTTAGCTATGCGATCGAGTTATGGAAGCGAGACGCTTCAATCGGCGAGGCAGCAAGGCGTATCGGCTTAAGGTGGGCGGGTTCTTGACTCTCTCTCCCTATTCCTTCACGTCTAATAAAATGTATTATGATATGCGTAATATGTTATCGGAATAGCGAGCGTGGCTCGACGAGTAAGTGTCTAAGTATGCGTTGAACACTAAGATAGAACATTGAACAATCGAACAATTAAAGCGACGTGCATCGAGTGCACGAGTCGCAGTAGGACAATGATGGTAGAACATTGAAAGATGAAAATGAGATGTGCATCATGTGCACGGCTCCGAGAACATTGAACTCTAGGCGTAGAACATTGAATACGGTGCTGAGTGTGCCCTCGGGCACTTATGCTATGAATTGACTAAGTAAATACGGAGGTAGGCTATGCGAATAACATTATGAACGAGACGCGTGATTATGAGTACGAGACGACTAAGCCGTTGGGCGTCGTGCATCAATATGGATGTGTTGGGGCATAACGCCGACGGAGCTCCCCATGCGAATGGTGGATTATGATTACGGCACGGGAAATCGTTTATGTACGACACTATGTTTATGGAATACGAGATCGGTTGGTATGCTATGGATTGTATGATATGGAACGTATTGCATGGTCAATGGACTCGGATTGCCCGTGCACGGGTGTGGCTTCCCTCGAACGGTTACGCCGGGGCGCCGGGACCGTTCGGCCTAGGAGGGAATTATGTGTGGTATTTATGGTGCACAACATTCGGACGGATTGCGACCGTCCAGTGCTGTGATAAGCTATGATATCCGTAAGTTTGGGATCCTTCGGATACTGGGCTAGCAACCCGTATCGAAGCGATTGTAGGCTTACCCAAAAGAGATGCCAAGTCCATTACGGTGTGAAACACCGTGACCTTCATATAGATAGGGCCGGTGGGCTGAGATGAGAGCTGGGTGCAGGCGCAGGGCCTGCCACCCATTATGCATATGTTATGTTTATGAATGGTCGGTTGCGTGAATCATATGTTTGATTACGTTAAGTTCTAACCACTGCAGGCTAAGGAAAAAGGGACGGCATGAGCACGAACACTATGTTTACGTTTATGTTATGGCTAACTGTATCTGCTGCAGGAACACGGCATGGGACACATTTATGAATATGTGCTATGTATAAGTTTTGTCATGAAATTGATCCTAAGGCTAAATAGAAAGACCACAAAGTAAGATGCATGCTCACTAAATGATTAAGTGTTTGGTTTGGGTGCGAGCGGGTCTTGATCAGTGCGAAGCGAGGACGAAAGCACTAAACCTCCACTAGTTTATGTGCAGGTTCAGGTTATGATCAGCTTGGGGCGGAGCTTGGCTTGGACGTGCCGAGGCATGGAGTCCTTGGCGTTCAAGAGGAGCTTCCGCATATGCGTTCGGACTTGCGACATGGAGATGTTCGGCCGAAGACTACTTGGTGGCTATAAAGAGGCATAATGTATGGAACAATGTAACCCTTTGTGAGCTAGAGAGATCATGAGCGTTGTAGCCAATTGGCATTTTATGTTGGGCTATTCAGAGCCTTTGTAACCTTCAGTTCAATATTAATAAAAGAGATTCTTATGTTTCACTTGTCTTCTTCCGCTGCTTATGTTATCGATTTGAGATAGTTCTGTGTGAACCTGTCATCTTGCCTTGCACGAGCGCAACTCCAGGCTCGTGCGGCATCACGCCCCAGCGAGGACGATGACTCGGGTAAAATCTAGCGAGGACGAGCGATTTCCCGGGTCGGGGCGTGACAGTATTCCAGGGGCCACTGATAGGGCACTGTTAGAGAATAGAGAGAACTTGGCCATGACAGTATTCTAGAGGCCACTGATAGGGAGAACTAGGCCCTATGGTAGTATTCTAGAGGCGACCGATAGGGAGAACTTGGCCAAGACAGTATTTCAGAGGCCACTGATAGGAAGAACTTGGCCATGGCAGTATTCCATATGCCACTGATAGGGCACTGTTAGAGAGAACTTGGCCATGGAAGTATTCTAGAGGGCCTAGGCGCCCCTCCTCCGCACCGAACCTGCATAACAATTTTTAGAACGCTGTATGCGTGATTATTGGGCATGCTAAATACTTTTTCGAAAATGATGTTAACTTTCGTATATTATTATATAAGTATCCTTTGAAATGGTAGGTCTACAGCCTACTATTGGACTTACGCTCGGTTCTTTTTACTACATCAGACTCTGTACGAGCTTGGTTCTCTTCGAGGTCACGATCCCTTATTTTGTATCTAATGCAACATTCCTGAATCCACCATTCAGGTCGATAACCATCTTATGCTCGGTTATGACTGACCATTAGTACCGTGATCCTTTACCCTTGTATACTCAAGCCACGTCCTCCCACCGAGAAGATCTCCAACACCTTATACTGATGGATGCCAGTGGATTGCAAAAGTCTCGGAGGATAATAAAGTCATTGCGATTAATATCCTATATAATAGGCTACATCACTAGCCAATATGGTAATATCCGGAGGATTACTCGTATTAGGTAAATTAATATGCGAACCAAATCAGTGGGAGCGTTATCGAAACCCAGTCCTAAAACATATTTGAGCTGGGCTTCAGGAGCCAGTCTCATTAAAACAGCACTTCATACATGAACACATCATATATGAGCAGCTACATTAGTTAGCATTATTTTTTTTCAAAAAGGGAAAAAAACATCACACGTAGTGGAATCAATAAGATACTGATCTATGGCTCAGCTGGCTTGCAAGAGGATGCATACAACAAAATGCCAGCCGATCCTTGCTTTAAGTCCATGTTGAACTCCTCCATGCATGTCTTACATTAATGGGTCTTACAGGATTAATACTTCTTTTACATCCTCTTTGAGGCCCTTCAAGCTGAGTTGTCTCCAATTAGCAGCATCAAATAAGATTCACAAGTTCAACTTGGAGGTGTAGGGGGTGACAGAAGCAGTAAGAAAGTTGACACTAAGTAGCTTGCATTCTGGGAATAAGAGATGGCAACAAATAATACGGTACAGAGGTGAAATGGTTTCAGACCAAAAGAGTTATCATGTTGCTAGTTCTAACGAAAAAAGAGCTAGAACAAGTTATGCCAAGAGCTATTCACACCCCACTAAGAAACATCATTTTCCATAACATATACAATAGATAGTTAAACAAGAGGTGCCAACATTGCTCAAACTAGAAACCATTGTAAAGGAATCATAGATTAGTCTTAAGAACTCTAAAAAGACCAGGATCACAACCAAATAAGTCCAGTTATCCAATTCTTATGATGCCAACTAAAAGAAAGCTGATGCGATCCATACAAATTTGTTGGAAGATGGAGAATAATCTGACTAGAGCTTAATGAGTAATCTAAAGCTTGCTCCTGATCAAAAATTTTCTTAATGATGAAACTGTAAGAAGCTAGGAAGAAGCCTCATAGTAAACCATCTAAGAATGAAATGGAAAACGTAGAAACAAATATGGTGTAGATCAGCTATCAAAACGAACTTAAAATCATCGCAAAATGGTCAATTATCAACCGATGAACTTAAAAGCTGTCAAAATGGCATCATCAACCAGTAACCAGAAATCAAGCGATATCTCCAGAATGAGATATTACCATCTTTTAAACAAGGGTCAAAAGGATCCTTAGAGAAGTACTGAATATCTGTGTTACCTTTAAACATAGATTTCTAAGAGCGAAACTCAGGTGACATAGTAAATTTCTATTTTATTTTTGAATTAGAATACACTCATCCAAGAGAATAGGAGGTAGAGAGTATTGGATATCACCTGAAAATGGATGTTCATCTTACCCTCGAAGATTTTTAGGTATCTTTTCTCCAAGTACACCAACAACCAACAATAAAAAGGATGTCCCAAGGAGAAGAGCTATTTTTGTTCACATTAGTGCCTTTCCAAGTTGAAACGGCATAATTAAAGGCTTTGTGAAAATCTATCTTGCTAGAATGGAGTTGTTACGACATTTAGAACAAGAGTTGGCCACTTTGTGCGCTATACTATAGCTATCCAAGGTCGACCTTCCTTTTGTGAAAGCGGATTGGGAAGGGGTAATAAGGGAAGGTAAAGGGGGGTTTGACTTTGATCTGTTAGCAAGAACTTTGGGGAAGATACTGAAAATGGTAATAGGAGTAACTGAGCTAATATCCCATTTTGGAGTAGATGAGATTATCAAAGTTACAAGAGAGTCGGAGGTTATCAAGGTTACTCCTGCCTGTAACCCAGCATGTAACTTCGATAACCTCAACTACTCCCATAACCTTAGCTACTCCAGTTGAGAAAACTAATCGATCTGAAGTCCAATACCAAATTCGGATGAGAAATATATGGGAGTAGCTGAGGTTACCAAAGTTACAAGAGATGCCAAAAGAGCTTCAAAGGCAATAGTTTTACAAACCTATGTTCTAACCCGACCGTTCACGCTTCGTCCTATTCGGGAATTTCCAAACAGGGTCAATTAACTTTTTTCCTTTTCTTTATAGGATGACAATAAAATCAGTCAATCAACCCTATAAAATATGAGATATAAATGACACACACACTTATTTATTGGAATAGAATAAAAATAGTGCTTTTATTTTTCTTGACTAGAAATACATGTGCCTTCACCACTTCACCACTTGTTGATAAATTGTCTAGTGACTCCGAAATCTCTTTAGAAAGTAGTTTTTTAAATTTTTTATCATTCATATCATTTAATAAAAATATATTTAAAATTATTGAAAATGATATTTTTTTATATGACATGTATTCCAGTCAAAAAAATTATTTCGTCGAAAATACTTGGTTGAGCATAGTCATACTTTTTCCTCTTATCTTTAACAAAAATATATTTTGTTAAGTAGATATAGATAGCCGCTGTATTACAGGTTGGGTTTCTCGTCTTGCCTTGACCGAGTATTATCCATACCCTATCCATAAACTAATGGGGGCAAAAAGTCATTTCAACAGAGTATCTGTATGGACCTAGCCCAATAACCTAACCAGATCCAACCCGAACCGATATGAAGTATCTAATCGGGTTTGGATTTGGGTTTGGATCCGATTCAGTTTTATTAAAAGTATGATCCGAACCGGAATGACATTTTCACAATCTTTTTGTTCTGTTCTTTCTTCTAGCGATCCCTAAATCTAGAAACTTCAAGTATGTTTAATTCCCAAACTCTTTTTTTAGAGTTCCGAAATTTTAGGGTCTCCGAAAAATTTCCATGAAAATTAGTCCGACTTTGCTGTTAATAGTGATTTACACGGCAATGATGATTCATACGATGAATTTGTTTTCATGAATTACTCCAAACTAGTCCGTGGTTTTGTATTGTAATCACAGTTATTATTGATTCTGTAAGGACACGGCGACACGGACTTCACGTCTATCTTCGTGTGTCCTAGTGTATTTGGAGTGTCCAGTAGTGTCGTATTCGACGCAACACAACCACATAGGAAGTGTGTGTGTGTGTCATTTGAGTGGTTTTAAATGTTTGGCATATTACCATGGGCGGACTCAGAAACTTTTGTGAGGTAGCACAAAAATATCTTATAGCAAACTAAAAAATAAAAACAAAAACAAAAACAAAATTATAGAAATTGAGGAGGATGGGGGGATATGGCAAAAATGGCAAAAATATATAGAAGTACAGTTTAAGAGACGTTGAGGATTGAACTTGAGACCTATTGGTTAAAACCATGTATATTTACCACATTGAATTAAAAAGCGCGCCTAGGCGCAAGGCGCAGCGATGCGCAGGGACAACGCCTAGGAACAAGCCAGGCGCACCACCTTAAAAAAGCGCGCCTAGTGTAGAAAGGCGCAGGCTCCAGGCGCTCAACAAGGCGCGCCTAGGCGTAAAGTTATATATATATATATATATATATATATATATATATATATATATATATATATATATATATATATATATATATTCCAACCTTCTATATACATGTTATATAGTTTATGGACTTTATTGGAAAGTATAGAAATTATTGTCATTAATATCATTGTGGGTTTTAAATTGTTTTCTAAATTAGAATGTACTTCTATGTTTAAAGGCTTATATATATGTGGTTTGTATATTATATATATATATATATATATATATATATATATATATATATAGTTTGGGTTATTTATATCTAATGGACTTTTAGATTGTTATATATATATATATATATATATATATATATAGAATAATTTTGTGCCTATAATTAGTGATATTTTCAAGGAATTTGGACTTCTATGCAGCTAAGTTTTTAAATGTAGATATTTTTTACATATAAAGAAAAAAGTGCGCCTAGCTTTCAAAAGACGCTCCTTGAGCCTTGTGTTTAGCGCCTCAGGCTCCAGGAACCTTTGCGCCTTGGTGCGCCTTTCGCCTTTTAAAACTATGATTTACCAACTAGTCTACCACTTGTGAATTTGTTATAAAATATTAAGTATATAATAGGATACATTTATTTGTATAGTAGGAAACCATAAACTCAGGATGAGCTTAGGGTGGGTCCGCCTCTGCCTCTACACATGATATATCATCTAGTAAGGGCGGCCTCTCTAAAATCTGTTGTGTATTAGTGTCTCCAATGTATATTTTGGACATGTATCAGACAATTTGGACACACTATAACATCCAAGAACATGACAAATTGGTACCGTATCTATTGCATGATCTCTGTATTGTCCCATGTTGTGTCTATGCCCATGCAACAAGCATGCCACCAACTAATCTCCTTTACCGTTGTCATTGGAAAAAAAATTATGCCCTTTCTAAGTAGAAGTCATGAACTATAATAAGCAGCACCTTTGTGTCACAAAAGTATTTCTGATATTTCTCAGCTTTCACCACCTTATATTTGCTTTTTTATTAGCACGTTTGTGCTATCTTATGGGGGAACTTGCGAGCTATCGTAGGTTGAAGACAAAGTTGCATCATGCAATACTTTTCAGTTTCACCAGCTTACATTAATATTTTACGGATGCTGGTAAAACAATGATGTTTGTCTAATAATTCTAGTACTTAGTAAACGATTTGAAATCCATCTTGCAGGTTCTAAGTAATTCACACCTCTTTATAGCCATGGAAGATATAGAAAATATTATTATGAGATTTGAATCAACTAAGAAAATGGTTGAGCAACTTGAGAAGGCATTTAATGAACTGAAACCGAATGGAGAGTCGTCACCAAGGTGGGAGGAAATCAAAGATTATTTTCAGAAACTTGAAGCTTCAGTTGAGAGAAAACTCATGGAGGTAAAAGAGACGAAGAGAGTGGTCGAGGAAACTTGCAAAATGATTGAGGTGAGAGAGGAAGCTGTTGTTGCGAAAGAAGAAGCATTATTGGATCGCCTCCAGGAGCTGAAAGATGGCTTTGTCTCTGCTATAATGGAGGCTCGCAAGAAGGGCAAGGACGTTTCCGATTCTAAGTCGGATGATGAAGCTGAAGCACAGGATGTTGAAGTTAAGTCTCTTCTTCCTCAATTGAAGGAATTATGTGAACAGATGGATGCCAAAGGGCTTCTGAAGTTCCTCTCAGCGAATAAGAAAAACCTCGCAACCATTAGCAAGGAACTTTCCATTGCATTGAAAAGTGCAAAAGAACCACACCGCTTGGTGATTGATTCCTTGGAGGACTTCTACCCTCTGGACTCATCCGATTCCCAAGGCAGCGAGGACACTGGCCTTCAGCTCCTTCGCAGAACCTGTTTCGTTTTGATGGAGGCTGCAGCCCCTCTATTGGGTATGGCCGATGCAGGTGATGGTTACCCCATGAGCTCTGAAATTAAGCAGCAGGCCAAGGAAATTGCTGAACAGTGGAAGGCCAAGGTGGCTGTAGTGGACATTGATGCTTGTAATGGATACTCATTGGAAATATTGGCATTCTTGCAGTTTCTCGCAACTTTTGGTATAGCAGAGGAGTTTGACATAGACGAACACTACAAACTTGTCATTGGTATCTCACGACATAGGGAGGCGCCTGAACTTTGCCGTGCTCTTGGATTAACAGATAAAATGCCAGGTTGGTATATTCTTAGATATAACCAAATCGGTTCAAGTGATCACTAGGCATTCTTCTGTAGTAAGTTGTCCTGTCCTTAGTAGGCTTCGAGTATGAGAATAACTTTATGAAACGGAAATTAATGCTAAAGAGAAAAAGCTACAAATTGAGGCCATTATAGGTTTCTTTGGTATATTAATGGTGACAACTTTGATTTTAATGCAGGTTTTGTTGAGACTTTGGTTAACAGTGGGAGACCAATTGATGCAGTTCATTTTGGCCATGCCTTCCAGCTTACGGAGAGCTTCCCTCCTGTACCTCTGTTGAAGGAGCATTTAGAGCAAAATATTGGCAGGAAAGCAACCGTGAGTTGGCAGGTTAGTCTTTGTCGTCTGTTGCGGAATAATGTTATTGTGATATAGGTACCAATCCTCGAACTAGGAACCTAATGTTGAACAGTTCTAGAATCATGCTCTAGTGAGGGCTTATTCTGCATGTTATGGCTGTTAATGGTTCATCAAACTCTTAACTCGGCTGGAAAGAAGCTATAAACACATTGGGGGGGGGGGGGGGGGGGGGGGGGTGTTGTTTGTAGAATTTCGTAATTATTTGAAATCATGGGAATGCATTCTCTCTCTGTGGCTTAGTAGTCATAGGTAGGAAAGCGAAGCAAGTTGTATCAACTTACCTCTTTGTTTAGACTTTTTGTAGTCTAGGGGAAGTCGGAGGATGCTTCTTGGTTGCATGAGCTTAAACTACATAGATAGAAGGCAGTTCCACTACCCGCCAACTGGCCGTCAAGGTTTTGTGGAGCAACCTTAGCTAGGAAATTGGCGCCAGCATATTGATGTCAAGGTCGAGGTCGACAGTTGGTCATACAAAGTTTCTCAAGTCTTTTATGGAGCTCTCTTATGCTCCATAGTCGACCCCATTCGGATGGGATAAGGCTTTTACGACGATGACATGAGACAAGAGTAGACCAAACAACTAGCTATGTCGCGCAAGGCCCTCGTGTTTATTTGGCTTGTGGTGGTTAGATGTAGGAGAAGAGTTTGTTTAGAGCCACCAATGCGTTTACCATGGAACACCTTCTTTAGAGTTCTGATGGCTCTCACTGGTCCCCCAAATCCCCTATTGATCAGCAAGGTCTTTCTTTCAAGTCAAGGCCCCGTTCTAAAACGGTGTAGCCTTCTCCTCCATTAATGCTTGTTTGCTCTTCATCTTCCAGCAATCTAATGACTCTGCGACTTTCATCATCTTTCCAGTAATTTAACAGAACAACTATGTCACATGGACACTGGAATGTGGTGTCCATATCTGTAACATGTGTGTACCTGTATCCCTGTCTTAAGTGACTACTTATTGTACCCGTATGAAAAAAATGTGTCCCGTATCCACATCATGTCGTTATCATATTCGTGCCAACGTAGAAGAGCATCGTTGCATTCTGCAATAGATATTTGTCGAGAAACATGAATGTAGAAAACTGAGCCAATGCCGTATTTAATTCATTATATTCCATTATGATCATCGACTGACCCAAGTTTCTTATGCAAGCTCAGAACGATTTTAACAAAAAGGAGCTTGGTGCACTAAGGGTTGTCATTAAGTGCATCGAGGAATACAAGCTTCAAGAACTTTACCCAGTTGATCCTCTCAAGATACGGCTTGCGCAGCTTGAGAAGGCGAAATATCACAAAAAGAGACTGAGACGGGCAATTAACTCCCAAGTAAAGAAGCCTAGGGGAAATGAAACACGTGCTTTCCGAAAGCCATCGTCTGCTGTCGATAATTGGCAACCTCCGCGTTCATCTTACCATGAGAGGGGGCTCAATCCTGGACTTGCTGAAAGATATCCAGAGAGATGCACAAGCACTGTACCGCATGCTTATGAAGTGGCTGGCCATGCCCCATACAGTCGGCAACCAAATGCCCAGAGGTCGTATTATTACCAAGATGAGAGGGTTGCTCCTGCCTCTTACAGTACGTCGAACTATGGGAGCTATGGGGGTGCTGGGTTACAGTCTTCTACTCCAAACAATTACGAAAATTATACGGGTGCTGGAGTTCAAGCTGCATCATCCTATTATGGGGGCTGTACAGGAGCACATCCATCTCACCAATCCGGCTTGTAATATGGGAGCTCTGAAAGGAGTTCCTGAGGGCAACTGTAGAAGAATCAGGTGCAATTTTGCATAGTTTTGTTGTATTTTTAGATGTTAAAAGCATAGTTCATGCATATAATTTTCTGGTTTCTGTTGCTGTTAGCAATCTACAATGTTTACCTGTATTTTTTTCCCCAAAAAATCGTAGAGGAACTCACGAGTTCTTAATTTTAAAAACTCGCCCATTTATAGCCCTCATCTCTTCATTTTTTTCAAGGACCTAAACAAAAAAAGACAAGGATCTAAATGCAAAAAATAATGCCACGTGTCATGACTATATTGTAAGTTGCTATTTAAGTTTCTATTTGAGTTTCTGTAGTCAAATTCTGTATTTTTCGTATGGTTAAGTAGGTATGTAAATGGTAGTTAGTCATGCAAATTTCTCGGTGTGTTCCATAGGCATCTCATACTCTGAAAAGTAAAAACAATGGTGTTCTTCTCATTGATGAGCTGTTCTTATCAGAAACTAAAATAAAATTAGCACGGCGCATTTACTTTTAGGAAATTTAGCTCAAGGAGGAGGGGAAGAGCAACGTTTGGAACCTGGATCGGCCTGAGGGCTATCCTTATTTTTCTGCAAGGGTGAAAGTCGCTCAATGTAGCTTTGGGTAAGTTGCTTGGCAACATTAATCAGATCACTTCGTTTTTGAGGAGTTATCTCCTTGTATTTTTGTGTATGTGAATACATGTAGTTCATTCTTAATTATATTATTTTAATGAATATGCCCATAAATACAGCAAGGAGGATAGTCAATCTCGATCTTAGAAATAAGGCGTGGTTTTATTTCAGAATCATAATCACTAATAGTGATTACAGAATGTTTACGATTGTGATCGGATTCTG
The DNA here is from genome assembly GCA_029216955.1 of Iris pallida. Classification (NCBI taxonomy): domain Eukaryota; kingdom Viridiplantae; phylum Streptophyta; class Magnoliopsida; order Asparagales; family Iridaceae; genus Iris; species Iris pallida. The sequence goes on from JANAVB010028398.1 coordinate 2,677,888, forward strand.
AAACCACACTCATATCGTGTTTCCACATATCACTATCTACAAAACGTAGATTCTAATCAAATAAAAAATAGAGCCAAACTAAAAACTATCGATAGTAAATAGTCAATAAAAATAGCTTAGATTCGAAGGTAAATTTTCTTACTCAATACTAGTATGAAACATAAAATTTCATGTCAGTAAGGTAATTAAAAAAATTAACATCTAAGCAAAAAGATTGATCGCAGAAGGATTTCATTTTGACTGAAAGAATAGAATGAAAATACATCAATTCACCTCTTCGTAGTGTACGTAGAAACTCAAAGGTCTTTAGGTAACATAAAAGTTCTAAAAATTCAAACATAAAATTAGAACTTAACAAATATGTAAGCAATGGGAACTTCTTTCCTACATTTTACTTCATCTTAGACCGACTTTCTTTAATCAAGAGCACATGAAAACTAGAAATTTGGTGGGGAAAAAAAGTTGGTTTTGGTAGCTAAAAAAATTGATTTAGATAAAGAACATGGAATGGAAGTGCTCTTCTAAATCTAGCAAATATAGAGAGAGATTTGAAAGATCTAGATCCCGTCGTAAGGAATTGCCTCTACACAAATAATTGTATGTATATATTTCCAACATTACATACATAAATGTACTAGTTGTTTGAAATTCTCTCTTTTGTCAATGTCTAAACCTTGAATTTGACATGCTCCATCGATTAATTATTAATATATAGGGCATACTTTCTATACCACTTATACTAAGGATAACGAAGTCATAATACTTTTTGTAACTATACCTCTGTTAAGTTACCAATAAAGTTAGTTGGGTCCCAATAGGAAAATGATAAGTCTACAATCAAATTCTTACAATCTTTTTACAACCTCTCCCCCACCCCTTACAACCTTCTTACAACCTACACTCCCCCCTGCTAATATGGTCCCACCTGGCCCCACCTCTCCCTTGTCTCCTCCAAGGGAAGCCGGTCACGTGGCGGTTGTAACCCCCTTAGTTGTAAGGGGGTTGTAGGCATAGCAAAGCCCTTTACCGTATATTGAGTCGATAATGAAAGAGTATTTCAACCTTAAAAACAAACACATAATAGCTGATAATTCCTTATTGTAAACCAAGCATTATTCCCCTGGGGTTCTACAACTGATTTATAACTGGAGAGCTTATATATATTTGGTCCTTCACCAATAAGCACTCAAAACTCCGGAAATTACAAATGCCAAGATAGGAATCACTGCCACATTATAGAACTGACAGAGAATGTACATCGATCATGGGAGGTTTCCCTGGAAGAAGGAAGAAATCATGTGCAGAGCCCTCTGTCCTTGATAGCTCGGCACCTCATGGCCAGCTCCCCTTACTGTAACAAAACTCAGTCCCTTCTTGTAACCAACTACGTATCCTCCCACCTGTATATATATATATATACATACTCAGTATATATGTTAGATTAAAGAGTTCATATTTTAGTTGTTTGTTAAGTAAACTGTACATCTGCAACAGTACTAACCTCTGCAATGTTGTACCATGGGCGCCAAGGGCTCTCGACAGGCAATCCGAGCAATTTGATGAAGGACTTGGTGAATGTTACTGGTACAACTGCATCCATATCGCCGCTGAAATAATATAGCAGGAGAGTAAACAAATTAACTTAGGGTTTCTATCAAGAAACATGATACATATATGTATATGTTTGTGCTGCTAATTATATATGTGCTCTTGTGGTACGTAGGTTTATGACTGACTTGCCTGTACAACAACACTCTTACTCCACTGGCTATTAGCTGCTTCATAGTGTGTAGCATCGAAGGTTCGCTGTCGCTCCAGTCTAGCATGCTGAGTGTAGATTGACATGAGAAAGTATTATTCGAGGTTAATTATATCGATCGTATGTACATACGTAGATGTAGATTACTCTCACTATTTTAGAAAACTAAGAGATACCCTCGTTTCTGGATGAAACAGTCAAATCTAGGTTAAAATAGTGAAGGTATATCTTAGTTTTTTGGTTTAATTGCAACTTGATACCCTCAACTATTCCAGTTTTTCAATTTGATACCCTAAACTTTTTTTGGGTAACAACTTGATACCTTGAAAAAAATTTGGACAAAAATACCCCTAATTTAAACTTAAGACTACCCCTCTCCCTCCCACCACCACCCCCCTTCGGCCCTCTCCGGCCACCTGCCCGCCCCCTCCGGCCAACCATTCCCCCCCCCCCCCCCCCCCCCCCCCCCCTCTCCAGCCACTGTGTGCGCTCGGAGAGGGGAGGGGGGCCGGTGGTGCAGCCGAGGTGTGTGTGTGTGTGGGGGGGGGGGGGGGGGGGGTGGGTGTTGTGAGGGGGGGGGGGGGGAGGACGGCGGCGGGGTAGGGGGTGGGGGGTGTGGGTGGTGGCTGGAGGGGGCGGGGAGTGGTGAGCCGGCAAGGGGAAGTGGGGAGAGAGGAGTTGGGTTCGGTTGGGAAGTGAAGGGGAGGGATACCTTTGTCTTTTTAAAATTTTGGGTATTAAATTGAAAATATTAAATAGTTGATGGTATCAAATTAAGTCTAGTTTTTTTAACCGTTTCGTAAAAAAATGTGAGTATTTTTTAGTAGGATATTTCTCAACTTTTTAAACAGTGAAAATATATGCTAGTTTTCATATTTTGAATGGTAACATTTGCTAAAATATCCCATTTATTAATGCTGTCGAGCTTGTGCAAATACCTGTAAGCTGACCAGTTCCTTGGTACTGCATGAAGAGCATTTTGTACAGACGGATTGTTCAGATAATTGAACACATAGCCACCGGCGCATGGGTCATACTCCACATTCTGGAGAAAAAAACTTGAAATATTAAGTTACATTCCCATTGTTTGAAGTATAACTATAACTATGCAAATGTTGAATAACTTTGATGTGCATCAGGTTGAGGGAAGCTTACTGAACCAGTAGAGCTATTCCCAGTGCAGGGCGAGGCGTAGATGTTGTACAGATTAATTCTCCCCGTTTCCTCGTCCACTTGAAATCGAGCTCGCATGCAGTCGGAGGAGGTCATGCTCGCGTTGCAGTTCTTCAGAATCGACGCGTGAGTCTCGTCGGAGTACATGGCATGAGACCACAGGAACTCGTATCTCTCTTTCACGTAAAGGTTGTCGTCGAGGACCGCGTTGCCCATCTAGTGCGGAATCAAACAGTGAGTAGACTATGACCTAATGTAAATTGTTGCACGACTTAATTATATAAAGTCCTTAATTAAGTAATGTCTTTAAGCCTCCGATCGAAGACGGTTCGATGTATGATTATTTGTACTCCGAGGATCAGAAAGTTAAGGGTCTACTTCTATTCTCTATGAAGCCATAATTGATGAAGCATTATATCCGCTTACCGACTGCAACAGAAAGATGTCACTGATTATATATAGACACTTTCACCGGTTGCGAAGATTAATATTGTTCGTGTTTTACTATCTTTGGCGAAAAACTTTGACTAGTCCCTACACCAGTTCGATGTGAAGAACACATTCCAGGCTCTGGTGGTAAGAAAGTTTGTAGGTTACATAAGTCTTTGTATGGTCTCAAGCAGTCACCTAGAGCATAGTTTGGAAGATTCACACAGGTTATGGGACGATTTGGTTATAAACAGAGCAACTCAGATCATACCTTGTTTATAGAGCGAAAAGAAGAAACAATTACACTCAGTTTATGTCGCTGATACGGTGGTCACAGAGACGATGAAAATGAGTTATTTGTTCTTCAGAAATATTTGTTTGCAAAATTGAAATGAAAGATCTAGGTACTCTTAAGTATTTTTTGGGCATTAAAGTATCTCGGAGTAAATTATGAATTTTCTATCTCAAAGGAAGTATACTTTAGAATTGTTACAGAGAACATGTATGATTAATTGTCAACTAGTTGTCACACCATTAGAGAAAGGTCTTAAACTTGGAATAGATTCGAGGCAGGTGTCAGTGAATAAAGGGAGATGTCAACGATTAGTAGGCTATTTGATGTATTTGGCACATACAAAGCCGAATTTGGCACACGTTCTTGGAGTTGTGAGTCAATTCATGAATGATCCACGAGAGCAACACATGAATGCTGTGATGAGGATATCGAAGTACCTGAAAGGGATCCCTGGAAAGGACATACTGTTCTTCAAGAAGAATAAATATCTCAAGTTGAATGGTATACAAATGCAGATTGGACAGGAGCAGTAGATGATAGACGGTCTACATCTAGTTATTTTACACTTGTAGGAGATAATTTAATTACATGAAGGAGCCAAAAGCAGAATGTAGTTGCTCGATCTAGCGCTGAGGCAGAATATCGTGGAATGGCTCCAAGTATTTTGTGAAAATTATGAATTCAAAATCTATTGTGAACACGGTGGCAACCAAGTTGTACGTGATATTGCACAAAATCCAGTTCAACATGTGGAATTTGATCGTTTCTTCGTCAAATAAAAGATATAAAATAAAATTATTGAGGTACCACAAATCAAAACAGAAGAACAGTTAGCTGACATTCTTACAAAGGTCATGGTCAGCCACGTGTTCACAAGTTGCTTGTCCAAGTTGAACATGAGTGATATCTATGCACCAACTTGGAAAGAAGTATAAACGGCTTAATTATAAGAAGTTCTTAATTAAGGAACATATTAATCATATGAAGTTCTTAATTAATGAAAGTCGTGTTATATAAAGTCTTTAATCATATAGAAAGTCTTGATCAGGTATATTTTTTAATTGTAATTATTTGGTGTACTAGGATTTGTATCTTTATATATACTTGTCTCCAAAGAGAGATGAATACACAACTAATTCTATAAATTCTTCTAAAATAGAAAAGGCTTAGTTTCAACTTGATACCCTCAACTATTTCAATTTTTTTAACTTGATATCTTAAGCTTTAAAATTAGACAACCTAATACAACAACTATAATTGTACAACTTAATATCCTAACAGCGTTAACGAAAAATGTTAAAAGAAAAAATACCCTCATTATTGCCCCCCTCTCTCCTCAACAGTAGCAACGACTACCGTTGGGGGGGGGGGGGGGGGGGCGGTGGGGCATATGGCAGCAGGGGAGTGGGGGAGAAAGGGGGTAATTTGGTCTCTTTTTTGACGAAAAAATTAGCCCATGGCTGACGGAGAGTATCAACTTGAAAATAGTCAATAATTGGTGGTACTAAGTTGTCAAGTGTTAAGGTTTAAGGTACCAAGTTGAAAAACTAGAATAATTGTGGTATCAAGTTGAGATTTATCCTTAAAAAAATTATTCTATACTTACTGCGATGCCTTTGAGATTGATTGGGTTACGGGTGGTGTTGTGATTTTGCAGGAGGATGAGCTTCGCGAGTTGAGGTATATAATGGCCAGCATAGCTCTCTCCGGTGATGTAGAAATCGCGATCCCTGTACTCTGGATATCGCTCCAACCAATTGACCAGAAAGGTAAGGGAGTCGCGCGCTGTTCTCTTGTCCCCGTTCGTTCTGTAATCCGAAGACGTGTTCGAGTACGAAAAACCGACACCGGCTGGAGACTCCAGGAAGATGATGTTCGCCACTGCATTAATGGTTAACCACTTATCATGACTCTTATGCCAAATCACATACATTTTAGCCAAAATATCATTTCCGTTACATGTCCATGCTACGTTGCCCGCAGTCTGTGACAGCATGCATGACCGCAAACTACTGGCAGCCTTCCATTGCCCCTCTGGTCCTGATTTTATCAAGTGATAACGGGAGCAATAGTTGGCTGCTATGTGGCCTACGTTCACGCCTACGTTCACGCCTGCGGTCATAAATCGCGGGTAAAATATTATTTCCGTAATTACATCTAAACTTTACTCACCCTTAGTCCACGCATAGACGTTTTCGTGTAGGGTTCGTCCGTCACTGTTTACTCTGAACGGACCTATTTCCTGCATGGCTCCATACCCTAAAGAGGAGCCTCCGGGACCTAGAGATCATCAAGGAATTAAGCAACTTATAGACCAAAATATTAATTAACCATCAACGCATAGAACATGAATTCGTGATATTTTAGAAAAAATGTTATTTCTTCCTCTAAAATATTCCTCCAAAGTATATTTCCTTGTGTTGCAGCTTACATGTTGTCTGACCTGACATCTGACATGATAGCTGACAAGATAATTTTTAACATTAAAATTAAAATTAAATTAAGATTAAGGTTAAAATTAAGATTAAAATTAAACTGAAGGTTATTAAAATTAACATTAACATTTAAACTTAAATTAATATGAAAATTAAAATTAACACTAATATTAACATTTAAATAATATTAAATTAATATTAACGTTAATATTAATATTAATTATTAGTTTTTTGGGTTAGTTGGAGACTCGACAAATTAACATTAACGTCAATGCCACGTCAGCTACCACACGTAAAGAGGAATAGTTTGGAAGAATATTTTGGAGGTACAAATATGTATATATATATATATATATGTATTGATTTACCTCCAGTTAGCCATAGAACGAGCGGTTTCGTAGTGGATTCCGTAGGGGACTCGACAAAGTAGTAGAAGAGTGCTCTTCCGTTCTTGGGGTCGACCGTCACGTAACCAGCATACTGACTGAGATTGGCAGTACCTTCGGGCTGGCCGGGCAGTGCGGCGATCCTGTCTGCCTCCTTCAGCCCGGCTTGCGGGCCGACGTACACCGGAGGCAGCCTTGCGCCGCTCCGGTTGAGAGAGGCGAGCGACTCGCCGCCGCCGTGAGTGGCACGTGGCCATTCTTTCCTGCCAGCTTCGGAGCAATCGAGCGAGGCGAAGAGAGCCGAAGAGAAGAGTAGGCAAGCGAGGAGTGCAGACATCATATTCTTCTGTTGATGGTGTGATATTTCAGAGTGTGAACCCTAAGGTTTTGTGTATATATAGGTACGGCATGTTGGAAAAGTGAATAAAAAATTTAATTTAAAAAATATTTTAATTAATTTTTGTAAATTTTTAGTAGGTCTATTGGAAAATTGTGTCCTTACTTAAACGAATCTATGGCAACGAATATATTAAAAATGTCTGTCTTTTCTATTGTGTCTCTTTATCATCTATAAAAGCATAAATGTTTGAATAATTCACTCACTGAACTCATTCATCAATCTAGCATTAAGTCTCGTAGAGAGAGGGACTACCGACATTGCTTCGTCGAGTTCCTACGGTGTGAAGTGCTGCTACCGAAGGAGAAGAACCGTTGTATCTTGGGAGACTAATCGTCATTAAAATCGTAAGCACCAGTGCGGGGCGAATATTGTCTTAAGGGCATTGAACTAAGTTCAAACCTCAGTCTCGTTTAGATTATTATTTTTATATTTTAATTTCAGAGTGTAAATACAGAGTTGAGAATTCATACTAACACGACAAAACGCACAGGACTTTCACACGCACACACCCACACACCTCTCCTCCGGTTCGTTCTCGAGATCGTTTGTCTAGCCAAGAAGATTGTATCTCTCCTGGCTGACCACAAGAGGCAGATGAGTTCGATAGCCACAAGTATTAAGTACCATGTTTCTTGAAATGGCTATAGTCTGGATAAGGATGGTCTTGTGCATGCACATCCTTGGTTGCATAGCGCAAATTAATTTGTGTTCAACTTTGTTGACCAAATTTCGCTTGACGACGGATGCGGGTCGAGCCGCTTGACGACTTGGATTTGGATTTCATTGGAGTTCTAAGCATCCCAAGAAAAAATTATGTGAGTATTGATGAATTAAGGAGAGAACAGTTGTCACATATTTGGCAACTATTCTGGCTGCCCACCGAACAAGCACAAATATGACAAATTTCTCCATTACTCTATTCAAATGATATTAGTTTTTTTTTTTTTTTTTTTCTAGAGAATTTATTTTTTGGCTAATATTCATGTATATATACCCAAAACTTTCTCAACAATTGTAATTAGTAACTAAATATTCTAAAATTTTCCAACTTACGACGTGTGTGTTGATAAAAACGATACCCTTCCTCCTATTTTTGATATTTCTTAACAACACTGCTACGTTGTTCGTCGATTTTTAGCTCGCCACTGGCCTGCATGCCACGTGGCGGCCTATTGGACTAGGGACAGGTTTTTTGCGAGTGGGCCCCGGCGTATTGGGGGGGGGGGGGGGGGGGGGGGGGAAGAGGGGAAGGCAGAGCTAATATATAGGAGGAGGACACGTCGGCTGCAGGCATCTCCCACCGTGGGCCAGAAGGCTTTTTCGGATTTTTTTTAAGGACATCCCACCTTAGCATCTTTTTTTTTTTTTGAAATCACACACACACACACACACAATTGGGGAGCTCGAACCTTGCCGGCCCCTCCGGATGTCCGCTCTAATACCACTAGGCTAGAGAGCTCGGACATCCCACCTTAGCGTCCAATGGTAGCAAGTTGAAAATCAGAAGAAGAAAAAAAATCAGAATATTTAGTTACAAATTAGCAAGATTTTATTAAATTTATGATTTACTTATAAATTTTCTAGAACTTGCCAATTAAATGGTAGTAGTATAGCTTCGGAGGACACGTCGGCTACAGACATCTCCCACCGCGGCCCAGAAGGCCTTTCCGATTTTTTTAAGAACATCCCACCTTAGCGTGAATGGCATAAAGTTGAAAAACCAGAAGGAAAAAAAAATTCAGAATATTTAGTTACAAATTAGCAAGGTTTTATTAGAATTATGATTTACTTATAGAACTTTTTTCTAGAACTTTTTTCTAGAACTTTTATGATAGTTTTTTTTATATATTTTCTACCACTCTAAAATTGAAAATTATGATCCAAAATCGTCGCCATCTTCATCATAGGAGTTTAAATACAAGAATCTTCTGTTCTTCCTTAGTATTCTTGAATTTGTACTAAACATATTCCCATACTACCGTGGAAACCGGGGTCATTAAAAGATCATGTACCAAAGAAGAATGTATAAATAGATTTTTTTTCTTTTCTGTATTTTCTACTACTCTAAAATTGAAAATTATGATCCAAAAAAGTCGCAATCTTCATCATAGGAGTTAAAATACAAAAAAATTCTCTATTTCAAAGAAATTTTTTTTTTTTTTTGTTTCTTCCTTTGATACTCTTAGCATGAAATAACTTAGAACTGAAACTAGAGCTGCTACTACCTTGTAAGGTTGAACCGGATCAGTTCGTAATATCTTTTTCTTCTTGAAACTAATTAGACAATCTAATTAACATTCTTTAATTTCTATTTTTAAATAACCTACCTTAATGTTCATATTTTTATGAAAATCAATAATATACATTTACCATCTAATTTTACTTCATGATCTAAAATCGCAATCAAACAACATAAAAGAGTTATATCATGCAAATATTTTAGAAATTTTGTTTCCATTTTAATAATGATGTAATAAAAACATGAATATTCTATATTTTACAAATAAATGAGAAATATTAATGATATCTATTAAAACCACTACCAGAATAAGTCGTTTTAGCGACGCCTAAAGACGTCGCTAAAACGACAAATTTCGTCGCTAAAAATATTTACCGACGCAATTACCGACGTTTTGGACTTGTCGCGGAAACGTAAGTCGCTGATCTTTAAAACGTCGCCGAACGTCGCAAGTACCGACTTTTACCGACGTATATATACGTCGGTATATTATCGACGTCTACCGTCGTGTCGTCGGTGGATTAGCGACGTGTTTAAAGTTGCTACACGTCGGTAAAATCCTGGGAATTTACCGACGTTTACCGTCGTGTCGTCGGTGGATTAGCGACGTGTTTAAAGTCGCTACATGTCGGTAAAATCCTGGGAATTTACCGACGTTTACCGTCGTTTAAAATGTCACTAAATGTCGGTAATTCCTGGGATTATTACCGACGTTCACCGATGTTCTCCGACGTATAAAGACGTCGGTAAACGTCGGTACCCTGGAAAATTTTACAAATTTACCGACGTTTACCGACGCAAACGTACGTCGGTGGACGTCGGTAAACGTCGGTAAATCTGCAAAAAAAATTAAAAAAATACAGAATGTCCTTTTCTCCCTGCAGTTTAAAAAGATAACCATAAAGACACAGTATAACAGATATCCTTTTCTCCCTGGGTTCGCCGACCCCTTCGGTGGAACACTCAACACCGGTAAACGTAAACCACAGAAGCACATTAACATCCAATTGAAACGAATAATAACATAAACAACAGTATAACACAATGTAGTAGGCAACAAATAGAATGGGATCCAACAAATAGAATAGGATCCAACAAATAGAATAGGCACAACCAACAAGTATCCAAATAACCAAGTCTACACCAAATAACAAAGTCTACAACCAAATAACCAAAGTCTACACACAACCAACAAATAGAATAGGATCCAAACATCCAAGTCTACACAACCAACAAATATCCAAGTCACAAACAAAGGATCAAACAAAAACAAACAAACAGTCCTAACTAGGACTACTAGGAATCTGGTGCAGGAGGGGCACCGCCGCGACGAAGGGATAAGAACAACTCATACTCCTCAAGTGAAATCGATACCGATGGAGCAGGCAGTGACGTCGGTGGAGTCAGTGTCGAAGAAGAAGGCGGTGGAGGCGGCGGAGTCGACGACGATGAAGGCGCACCCGGAGGACCAGCACGCTCCAACGCTGTAAGTCGCTGGTGGTATGAATCCATGATAGATAACATTCTATCACTGCTCTGGACCATCGAATCCTGTGCCAATCTCAGCCTCTCGGCCATGGACACCTGTCCTGTCTGCAGCTCCGTCACCGTGCGCTCTAACCCTCCAACGGTGCGCTCTGTCCTCTCAGTCGTCTCCATGAGCTCCATAATGCCGCGGTCGAGCGCATCCAATCGTGCTAGCAGCACAGGATCGTCCGTAGGGTGCTGAGACTGCTCCTCGATCCGTCGTAGCAGGTCGTCAAGGAGAGACTCCATCATCTGGTGGACTCGGGCAGACTCCTGGGACGGCTGTGGACCATGCACATTAGCAAGAGATACCCTAGAGGACTGGGTCGCAACTAGGGTGCCATAGGATCCCGTACCGTAGTACGTACCCCTATGGAGTCCACCAGTGGCGGTCATCCACATCTCGTCCGCCGACGGAGCTTGAGTGGGCTGCGAGGAAGTATCGGCCTCTCCTGCATTAGGTGCACTAGCAGCCGCCCATTCCCGCAGCCTCTGATACTCGGCCTAGAAAGTATGGATAGTACTCTATAATTTCTAATTTCTAATTAATGTACTTATTATTACTAACTACATGAATATTTATTTGCATCATATTTACTAAGTTATATTAAAATTGACACGAAGTATTAAATTAAGATAACGTATTGTAATACTTACATAGGTCTGCTCGGCCCTCTCGTCAATAAGGCCTTCGTCCTTCCGATGGGTTGCCAGGAAGACGGTCACCATGTCGGCGTTACCGACCTTCCTTACCTGTAATTAAATATATTATCTTAGTAATAATTTATCGATTTTGTATTAAAATAATATTTCTAAAAGAGAAAGACATACCAGACGACGGAAATGTTTCGTCATCGGAATTGACCCACCGCACCACTTCGAGGCATGTTGCCTAGCCGCCTTGGCCTTCTCCGACTTCTCCTTGTACCTTGGCTCGTCGAATCGAGCCTTCATCGCATTCCACTGATCAGGGGTGATCCAACCTTGGATCGACTTTCCGGCACGATCACGAGCCTTCTGATCATTAATAGCGTCGCGGATCAGCTTGGCAGCGACGGCAGGAAACATCCCCTCGATAAGCTCGGCCCGGTGCGGTGGATAGAAAAATATATCCTAGAAGAGCGCAAACCAAATATTTATCAGTTATATATATATGAATTAATTATATGATTCATATTAAAAGCAAATCTATTTTAACCTTGAAGCGCGTAAACCAGTAGTTCTTCCTTTCGTCTGGAGCATCAGAGTAGTTAATCCAAGCACGACCATAATTATGCCTCAGCATGTGGCCTAGGCGTCTCTGTACCTCTGGGGACGATATCTATACAGACATAATATATTCATGAAAAAAGTTAATTTATGATAAAAACAGAAAAAAAAAATTATAAACCAAAATACCTACTTTGTACCGTCGGCCCAGATCTCCGTCCTCCTCTCCTCCGGAGGTGCGCACGCATCATCTGCATGATGCTGGTCGGTCGTCGGCGCGTCCTCCTCGACCGTCTGTGCAGCCTCCGCCATCTGCTCATCCGTCTCCATCGTCGTATCAGTAGCAGGAACGCTAGACGGGCGAGCACTCTTAACAGGCCTGGAACTACTCGTCCCAGGAGATATGCCACGTGACGTCGTCCCAGCAGGCCCAGCTACTGTCCGATATGGAGGAGTAATCGGCGACGAGGATCCAGAGCCGGTACCAGTAGGAGGTAACGAAGGAAAACTCCGTCCTCTAGCAGTACCTGTAGGAAGTACCGGAGGATCATGACCTCGTCGTCCCCCTCGGAATGATCCGCGACGACCTGCCATACCTGATAACAGCATATGATAATACAACAAATAATAGAGACTAGAAATATGAAAGTACAACAAATAATAGAGAGTAGAAATATGAAAGTACAACAAAGACAAGATAATAACCAAGACAACATATGATGATATATTATACAATAAACATCTAAGTCCAGATAATATATTCTAGAAGAAACATCTAAGTTCAGATAAGTATATCTCTCTCAATCATCTTCAGAATAATCATCTTGTTCGTCTTCCTCGACCTCATCTTCCTCTTTCTCCTCATCTTCACTTTCATCTTCGCCTTCGTCGGCTTCGTCTTCCTCTTCGGATAATTCTACATCTTCTACATTATGTGTCGTGTAATGCGTAACTTCCGTGGAGTCCACATCGACAATATTGGTTACAAGAGGTAGCTCGTCCTCCTGGTAAGCTTTTTCGTCAACATCAAAAGTATCTCTAGCTTTAGTCTTGCATACTGCCCACCAGTCAGACTTCATTGCTCCTCGTCTCGGATAAGCTGTGAAGTACACGAGCTGAGCCTGAGTTGCTAGGACAAACGGTTCGTAGCCTTGATATCTACGCTTGTAGTTTTATATCCACAAGACCATGCTTGTCAATTTTTCAACCTTGATTTTCAATCGGATCGAACCATTCACACTTGAACAACACGATCTTTGCAGGTTCTCTGCCATTATTATATGACAACTCCACAATCTCTCGCAAGATGCCAAAGAAATTATTTTCTGGATCGACGTCTTTGTAGTTCGAAGACTTGATACACAAACAACTGTTTTTCGTGGAATCAAGATCCAGGAAGCTGTCTCTGATCAGAGCATTTGTCGACTTGAACCGAAAGCCATTGACACAGTAACTTGGCCATATTTTAACCAAAGTAATTGGTCCCTTGGCAAGAGTTCTAATTAATTCAATCTCGGGTGAAATTAGACGATCGACCTGAATATCAAAGAAGAGATAATAAGTTATTTATTGCGCAGTTGCATTAGAAGAGGCCAGTAATTACCGAGCTACTTACATATTCGCTCAACCAAGAAGGAAAATGACGTCTCATTTCTTGTTCTAATGCTTCGTCTGTTAGGTAGGGTCTAACCAGCCTCAACTCATCATTATATGTGCTGGAAAATAATGAAGCAATCGCCGATTAGTATAATAATATTAGCTTATACTATTACATTGAGATGACGTAGACTCATCATTCCTAACTTACCCCTCTAGCTTCTCCACTTCATCCTCGTCGCAATTGAGTAATACATACAACTGAGCAGCCCTTAGCTCTTCGTCATTCAAATATCTCTTCTTCATTTTCCCCGAAGGCTTTCCGGACGCATTGAATACTTTCAGTATTCCATCATTAAATTCTTGATATCCGTCGTCGTTTCTCGGAGCCCTCGTTCTATTCGTAGCAACATGAGGTTTAAAATAGGAGGAGCAGAAATTTGTAATCTTCTCGAGAATATAGGCTTCACAAATAAAACCCTCGACCCGAGCCTTATTTTTCACCTTTCTTTTTAGGTAATTCAAATGTCGCTCAAATGGGTACATCCATCGATATTCGACGGGTCCACCAACACGTGCCTCGTAGGAAAGATGAATCGGCAAATGCTCCATAGAGTCGAAGAATCCAGGAGGAAACACCCTCTCTAGCTTGCACAGTGTTACCGTAATGTCCTTCTCTTGCTTTTCTAGACGATCAACGAGCAATTTCTTAGAACAAAGGTCCCTGAAGAATATGCTAAGCTCCGTCAATGGATCCCAAACTGCCTGCGGTAAGAATTCTCGAAATGCAATCGGAATTAACCGCTCCATGAATACGTGACAATCATGGCTCTTCATACCTGTCAGTTTGTTCTCCTTGAGGTCGACGCATCTTCTCAAGTTCGAAACATACCCATCTGGAAATTTTAGACCTTGAATCCACCTACAAAGCCTCACTTTATCCTCCTTCTCCAGTGAGAAAATTGCCTTAGGCTGCTTCAACTTTCCATTCCCGTCCTCTATCAAATGCAATGCAGGACGTCTACATATTTCTTCCAAGTCCAATCTAGCCTTTGGATTGTCTTTCGTCTTCCCCTTTACGTCCATTATAATATTAATTATGTTGTCAAACACATTCTTTTCGATATACATGACATCAAGGTTATGTCTAATCAGATTGGTGCTCCAATATGGAAGATCCCAGAATATACTCCTCTTCGTCCAGTTATGAGTGCGACCAAATCCGTCACACTTGTAGCCCGTAGCAGGCTGCTCAATAGCTCTTGGTAAATCTTTACCTCTTTCTATATCGTGTATCCGGGCCACCTTGGCGGGGGATTAGCCTTCTCCACAACGCCAGCACGAAAAGCATTCATGTTCCTCCGGTACGGATGATCCTTCGACAGGAATTGTCGATGACAATCGAAGAAGCACGATTTGCCTCCGTGTTTCAAACGGAAAGCCTTAGTGCTGTCCATGCAATACGGACATGAAAGACGACCATGCGTGCTCCATCCAGATAACATTCCATAGGCCGGAAAGTCGTTAATGGTCCACATAAGTGCTGCCCGTATCTGGAAATTTTGTTTTTAGATACATCGTACGTGTTGGAACCTACTTCCCACAGATGATTCAACTCCTCAATCAATGGCTGTAAATACACATCGATGTTCCTTTTCGGATTGTTTGGACCTGGGATAATAACGGTGAGGAACATATACAGAGTCTTCATGCACATCCAAGGCGGTAGATTGTACGGGGTGACGATCACAGGCCAACACGAATACTGGGATCCCGAAAGTCCGAATGGGGTAAAACCGTCGGAGCAGAGACCCAATCTGAAATTACGCGGATCAGAAGCAAAATCTGGATACTCTCAATCAAAGTGCTTCCATGCTTCTCCATCAGATGGGTGATCCAACACTCCTTCGGTATGTTTCCGCTTATGCCAACTCATGTTTTCTACAGTTTCCTTCACCATAAACAACCGCTGCAACCGCGGCGTCAACGGCAAGTAGTACATCGAAGAGGTAGGCTTCCTGGCACCGACAGACTTTCCTCTACCACATGCCTTGTAGCGATCGACACCACAAAATCTGCAGGCGTCTTCATCCTTGTCGTCTTTGTAGTACAACATGCACCCGTTGCGACAGGCATCGATTTTTTCGTATCCCATCCAGAGCGATCTAACCATCCTCTTAGACCGGTAGAAGTCTTTAGGCAACTTTGCACCCTCAGGCAATATTTCTATAAGCAACTCCATAAGACGGTTGTAGCAATCTTGCGACATGTTAAAATCGAACTTGATGCTCAACAATCTTGTAACCACCTCCAACGGTGAATGATCCTCACAACCAGGATATAATGGAGTCCTTGCATTCTCCAGCAACTCCATGAACTGTGCAGCATCGGGGTTCGGTGCCTCCTCAGGTGCATCATGATCATCCGGATCGAAACTAGGCCCAGCCGCGTCAAAAACCATGTTCACCAACCCATCGTCGTAAGGCGCATTGTTGTGGACATCCACATAAGGCTCGTACTCCGATGCTAAAGACACAAGTTCTCCGTGCTCGCTCCACTGATAGTAATTCGGCGTGAAACCCTTCGAGTATAAATGATACGTGACATCCACTTCTGGATAATATTTCAAGTTGCGACATCTCACACACGGACACTTAATTTTGGTACCGTCCATGTACCGAAGGAACGCCTTGACAAACTGCAGGAACTGGTGTACACCCTCTATGAATTCATCCCGCACACCGTACATGTCATCAGGATAACGGTTGTACATCCAAGTACGATTCCGCAGATAGTAATTCAGCTCCATATCCATTTGAGGATAATTCTGTAAGATAGATACAAGCACATCGTTGAAAGACTTGTAAAAGTAATTTGCGTATTAAGCATGACATATCCTAAACATTGAAATAGATACTAAAAAGACAGTAGGTAGACAAGTATGTACATCATGGTTCCCCCTCTATATATCCTTCTCTCAACTGCTCTATACTCTAACTGTTACTCCTTGCTCTTAGACACATCCACAAACCCTTTGACACCTACTTAAATATACACAATGGTTCACCCTCTCCCATCTCAAGCCTAACCCTGTCCCTAGTGTACTGCTATATACTAGTCTAAACTCTCCCTCCTCTCCAAATACCTGGTACTAGTTAACCCTCCCCCTTTCTCCCACTAGCACACACATACATATACATGATGTATACAACCACACCATAGTTCCCAGGTTCTTTTAACCTAACTTTCCAGTTGGTACTAACCTCAATAGAACAAACACTCTCATAGCTCAAAATACTAACACATGCTCACGCCTTACTCTTGTTGTCATGTCCCGCTCCCGTAGGAGCGATCGTCCTCGCTAAGGCGTGATGCCGCACGGACCTAGGTTGCGCCCGTGCAAGGCCAAGTCCAGAAACGGCCGATTTGAGCTAGGCCACAGAGTCGCACAGAGTGTCCCATTTGCAGCGGAAAGTAAATAAACACAAATTGAAAACGAATTCAAACTCTTTATTGATATTCAAGAAGTTTACAAGCGGCGCTAGGCCGAGTTTATAAGTCGCTCAAGCTCTCTCTCTCTGAAACATAAAAGGCGTACCAAGTGGCTTACAAGATGGAATGATTCATGGCGATGTTCCGATACATTATGTCCTGTATAGGGTGCTTCAGCTTCTGTAACGTTCCAAGGCCCCAGAGATAGCTCCGTGCCTTAGCACGTTCGAGGAAAGCTCCGCACCCGCCGACGTTTCCTGCTTCCTGCAAGCAGACTGTGGGGTTATCAGTACATTATTATGCACTGGTGGGGAGGCTTGCTCGCCTACAATGCTATTATTACCAAACACATTCTATTTACTTTTGTGCATCTCTATCATTCATTGTCTTTCTAATCTTGCCTTAGGATCATTTTCATGGCATATCTCATAGCCTATCTCGTGTTGCCGAATACAAGTGTCGTATGGAAATACATGCACGACTTACCCATACTTACCGTCCGGCCTTTCCTGTCCAAAGTAAACCAAGTTAGTCAACAATTCATAAGGAATAACTTAACGTGTCCCATGTAAACTTTTAATATCAAGAGCGTGTCCCTGCCTCGGGTCCTAGCGCGTCGTAGGCACGTTCTCTAACTCATTTGCATGAAGCACTCTTTGTTATTTGGTGTGATACGTTTCAAGCCGTTCAGTAGGTGCTTGTTTATTTAACTTAGACTACTTTGATTTTAATGCAAGGACTTGCACGTGGATAGCCACCAACAAAGTCCACTTAATCTATATGCACCGATCGCTGGCTTTACAAGCCATTTTGGACATTTCTCCTTGGTATTTCTCAACTTAGCGTAGGGTGATGGCCGGTACACCCCGTTAAGTCTCTTGAAATACCCTGCACTTACGTCTCCCGGTGCCCAAGCCCGCACCCAGGCAGCCCGTAAACCCCGACTTTTGATTCCGCCTAGGCCGGCCACGGTATACTCCACACAACGCCCGTGCCGCAGAATCACTGCACGGCCACGGTATTCCCCCCCATCGCCCGTGCCGTTTGTCCACGACCATTTCGTATTATCTTGTCATTTAAACTTAGCGGCTATCTCCGAGCCGTAGGCTAACCCTTAGCCATAATGCGTTATCGACCAGGTTGGCATCCGTACAGCGCGGGTAGCGAGCCCCGTTGCATGTGCCCGTCACACCTGTCGCTAACCATTCTTTTCTTTCTTATCTTTCATGTATTCTTTCTTTTCTTTCTTTCTTTCACTTGTTCGTTCGTTCATCGATTCATTCACGTATTCATTCATTCATTCTTTCATTGATTTATTCATTCACGTATTACGCAACTCCCAGTGCGGGAGTCGCCTTGGCGACCCATCGGTCCCATAGTCTTTCAATGTTGCTATACTCTACTCGGAACGACTATGTTGATAGTCTTCCCGTTTTATTGTTGTAAAGCATTCATTGTTTCATTGTTGGCCGCATAAGGAACATAAACGTAAGCTTGTGCCTTAGCACGAGCGTAGAGCGCGGTGCGAGAGTTTCTATATTTGCCGAGTTCTTTTCCATGTTCTAAACAAGCATGCAAGATGGGATTATTTCCTTAGCTAGGTGTATTGAGTCATTATTAGCATGCACGGTGTTATCGCCTAGCGATTCTAGCAAGTGTGCCGCATTATTATGTGTCTCGGCTAAGCAAAGACGAGTTCATCGGAGCCACCCACCTTAGCGATGTTCGCATCGGCCGAGCGATACTCCGAGCGCGCCTTTGAAAGTCTAAGTCTGGATTCATCTTGACGGGCCAATACAAGCCTTGCATCGATTCTACATCTGGTCGAGGCCAACTCTTCGGGTCGACGGCTCGTTTGAGTCGTTGAACTTGCCGTTTGAATCGGCGTTCCGCTAGGACGGAGCGGGTCGTTACATAATACACCACTCAAAATAAGTCTCGTCCTCGAGACTTTCTGAGTGCAGGTTATCCTACCATTCCTTAACTCGTGTCGTCGTGTTTCTTAGACAATTTCATCGAACGGCTCTATCGTTCGATGGCATCGAACCACGCTCGATACTTTTCTAAGTTCCGTGTCGCATACGTTTGGTCGATTTTATTGAATAACTTTTCATTCATTTTAGAGTTGTTGGCACTTATTCAATTCAAGTGTTTCTTCATCTTGGTTGCTATTTCTTCGTGTCATGGGACTAAAAATGGTCGCACGAGGCACGTTATAATTTATCAAGTGCGCAGATCGTGGGTTGAGGCAAACTCACTTTCGTTTATCTCGGTCATTGAGATGACCCGATTCGCTTCTCAAGCGTTCGTGTCAACGAAATCAGTATGATTCTTCTTAGCGGGGTCAGCCAAGTTTAAGTAATTTCCGTCCTTATTCAAGACTAAGTATTGTACTATCATCGAGTATATCTTCCTATCAATGGTTCAATTCGTTATACCAACTTTTACTTGCACGATATCGATTCCATATCATTTATTTGTTTAGGGCCAATCTCATTGTCGTTCACACACACTCCGCTCACACGTTTCTTGGATTCCGAGCCACGCTCGTACTAGTATTGATCCTTTACTTAACGCAATTTCAAGATCTTCGACACTCTTCCATTCCTCAAGTCTTGCTTGAACTCAATATATCACTTGGCTGGATCGTGCACGCATTCCAAGCGTCCCCAAAATACATGCATTCCGCCAAGCCGCATGATCTAGAAATTTGTCATTCTCACTCGAGTCGCATCGTGCACATACTCAAGCATCCCTGAAATATATGCATGTCAGCCGAATCTCGTGAGGGGTATTCCTATATTCGTGATTCACATTATCCATCCATGCCAATCCTCAAGATCAATCTTTTTGATTGATAACTCATGAAATAGGACGTCTCGCCTAACCGCTAGGCCATCTTTTCGAGGCTAAGTCAATGTCAGGATTGGAATCATAGTTCCCCAACAATAATGCCAACACTGACCCCAATTCTAGGGTCAAACCAAAGTCAGTAGTACAGGATTTTCTACCCAAGCTCGCGTCACTCAGATTTCTAAACATCGAGCACGATCACCTATTCACATCAAGGCATTCGTCGCGCACCGCAACGGATTCAAATCCATTCAAATCACTAAATTGATATACTTCACATATCCATTCTAACCAATTCATGTATTCGATCACGAGTTCATCTAGCTTTGACAATATGTTGCTCCCCAATCTCACGCGAGTCCGATTATCCACGGTGGTTCATGAATCACCATGCAACGCTCCCGTGGAATAATCATTCTCATCGGGGCGTAACTCTTGCTTGCGTCTAGACTAATTCATTCTCGATACGCGGGTTGGACCTACGCAATCCTCAAGCTCAATCATCAAGTACACCGAGTCATTCTCAAGTTCACCTTCGCGTTACCACAAGTCGAAGCACACAAATTGTTACGCCATGCTAGTTCAATCACCCCCGCTGTATGAATTACCATATCAGCGCTCACGCGGAGTGATCGCCCTAATCGGCGTGACGTATGTGCGAGGCTGGAGTTGCGCTCGCATAAGACAAGCATGTCGACGTTGGGGTTATCGTCGAAGTAAATCCAAGCATTCACATTTTCATCCAAGCCAAATCAATTCGACAGTTTGACCGTCATGCGTTCAACTAGAAAATCCTCGAGCCAAGTCTATCTTTTCCTCGACACATTTTTAACATCCCAAGTATAGCATCCAACGAAACAATGGCATTTGCACGATCGTCATTCGCCAAGTCAGAGTACCCCCGAGTTATCGCATATCGATCTTTGATACGCCTCAATACCATCGACGATATGCATAACCTGACGATCTTCTTTTGCAACCAATTTCGAATCGTGCGACTGATGCTATTGTCCGAACTGGATATTCCATAATTTTCTCGATATTCAAGATCAAGTTCGATCGCCATTCCTCAAGCTCGTTTCAAGATCGTTGTCCAAACTCAAGTCACAATTTATTTGAATCAATCCAAAATCGTGCGCGTGATCCTCTAAGTTTCCTCGATCAAGACCATTCATTTTCATTCTTCGTTCCGAACCATTTTCTAACTCGCGTTGCCCGTTGACAAGTTGTCCAGCGATATCTCGTTCGGAAATTTTGAAGTCACAGCCAACTAAGCGTGACACATTCTAAGGCTTTGCGCGATCGCATCGCTTGCCGACATACTCGTACGATCCGTAAATCCTTTAGTCTCGCTCGAACAATTTCTCTGTTCTCCATACACCACTCAGGGTTCGAGCCACTCGACTAGTCGTCGACACTTATTCTTATTCTTTCTCGAAGCTATCACATACACCACTCGGGTTCAAGTCATTCTATAAATCCTCAATCACATTCGCATTATTTGCTAAGATATCCTTCAGATTCGTTCGACGAATCTCTTGCGTAATCGTTCACGTCGCCTCGACGTACTAAGTCGTCCGCACTAATCCTCAAAATCCAAGCCAATAATTCGGGTACGCCTAAGCGTTAACTCGATAGCGTTCCTATCGATAGACACTCAAAGTGTATCTTCGTTCTCGATCGAGTGATACTTGATATCGCTCGTGACCCGATTGCACCCAAAAGTCGAGGTGCGCGACACACGGCACCACTTAGCCAGAAGGCCGTGTGCATAGCTATCCCGTGCGGACTATATTCGAGTTTGCACGCTCACTTATTCTCGTCCGAGCGATAACCGATCTCGCTCGTATCTCGTTTGTACCGGAAGGTCTAGGTGCGCGATACTCCGCACAACTTAGCCAAAAGGCTGCGTGTATAATCATCCTGTTCGAACTATACTCCGGTCTCGTGTACTTTGTTTGCTATTGTCAGCGTAAGCTTATTCAAGCACGCACTACGTTTGCTAACTCTTAGCATTTTAGTTTTCCTTCGACTCAAGTCTGTCGTGGTTTGGCACAAAGGCTTTCACCTATCGATCCCGTTCAACCGAGTACTTTTATGAGCTTTTAAAAATATTAGACTTATTGTATGGAACATCCCAAGGCACAACGAGAGAGAGCGTATACTTCCTTATTTCCAACGAGCTTTCAAAACTGAGAAATCGACGTGAAGTCCAAGGACGTAAAGCCGTGCTCTGATACCAATCTGTCATATCCCGCTCCCGTAGAAGCGATCGTCCTCGCTAAGGCGTGATGCCGCACGGGCCTAGGTTGCGCCCGTGCAAGGCCAAGTCCAGAAACGGCCGATTTGAGCTAGGCCACAGAGTCGCACAGAGTGTCCCCATTTGCAGCGGAAAGTAAATGAACACAAATTGAAAATGAATTCAAACTCTTTATTGATATTCAAGAAGTTTACAAGCGACGCTAGGCCGAGTTTACAAGTCGCTCAAGCTCTCTCTCTGAAACATAAAAGGCGTGCCAAGTGGCTTACAAGAGAATGATTCATGGCGATGTTCTAATACATTATGTCCTGTATAGGGTGCTTCAGCTTCTGTAACGTTCTAAGGCCCCAGAGATAGCTCCGCGCCTTAATACGTTCGAGGAAAGCTCCGCACCCGCCGACGTTTCCTGCTTTCTGCAAGCAGACTGTGGGGTTATCGGTACATTGTTATGCACTGGTGGGGAGGCTTGTTCGCCCACAATGCTATCATTATCAAACACGTTCTATTTACTTTTGTGCATCTCTATCATTCATTGTTTTTCTAATCTTGCCTTAGGATCATTTTCGTGGCATATCTCATAGCATATCTCGTGTTGCCGAATACAAGTGTCGCATGGAAATACATGCATGACTTATCCATACTTACCGTTCGGCCTTCCCTGTCCAAAGTAAACCAAGTTAGTCAACAATTCATAAGGAATAACTTAACGTGTCTCATGTAAACTTTCAATATCAAGAGCGTGTCCCTGCTGTTTGCCATTAAAATTGTTTTGATTGAAATTTTAATACAAACAGAACAGTGATACAATATAGGACTTAGATGTAGTCCTAGGAGTACACTTTTGTTTAAGCTGGGTCCTTAGTACCAATGGAGCGAGTGGTAATGCGTTGACTCCGTTGACCGGCTGACGACGGTTATCGGTTCTCTGAAGGTGTTGATTGCTCTGGGTGCTGGAGCTTGCTGGGAGGAGGAAGACGTTGAGTGTCTAGAACTGCCTCTCCGGTGATTCTCTGTTGTGGATTCTCTCTGTGTTGTGAGTCCTTGTGTTCTGAGTCTCTGTCTCCGTGTGAAGGAGATGATCCTTCTATTTATAGTTTTGCAGGCTGGCTGCTCATGCGCGCATGCAGGATGCGCCGGTGTGGGGATGCCACGTGGAGGTTGTTGATGGAGGCGCATGGATGCTGCGCCCTGATCGAGGGGGAGAACTCTTCATACTGCTGTTGTGAGCCGGCACGTAGCAGAGAGAAGATCTTTCCGTTGCTGAAATCTTGGATGAGTTGAGTCAAAAGACACGTGTCGTCGACTCATGGTTCAAAGATCTCGGATTTGGTGGAGAGGAGTGATCTGGTGAGCTGCGCCTTGGATTGGGCGCAGGAGGAGGCTGCGGCTCATAACCTTTAGGAGTTACAAACCATTTGGGGCGCATGGCTTTTGAGGCGCATGCAGGCGACTTTCCTTCTGTCTTTCGGGATCAGAGAGCAGTCTGAGGCGCATGGCTTTTGAGGCGCATGCTGATTTGGACGCATGGCCATAGAGGCGCATGCTGATGTGGACGCATGGCCGTAGAGGCGCATACTGATGGTGGAGTGGCCACGTGGCAGTAGCCGTCGAAATAAAGTCATGATGATGCTGACGTTGCCGACGCTTCATTTTCTGAAAAAGCTGTCAACTGTTCAGACTTTGGGAGGCGTGCTGCCAACTCTGTCAGTTCAGCATTTAATGTTGGTGACGTTCGATGGACAGCTGAGTGGGCGCGTCGGTTGGCGTTCCACTCGGTATGGAGATGTGTGGGGGCGCACCCTCTGTAATGCGCCGAGTACTGTAGGGCGCGTCTGTGTGATGCGCCTAATGCCGAAGGGCGCGTCCGTGTGATGCGCTGTATGGCTGGCGCATCGGACATGTCTTTTAATGATGCGGCTGTCTCGCTCTTCGAGTGCTATAAATAGCCGTTTGGCTGAATTCGAGGCGTCCGGTTCATCCATTTAATATAAATTCATTGTACGGAATTCGGAGGGCCATCCACTTGGCGCGTGGGTTTGATCTGTCCGGCCTATAAATAGTGGCATGGAGAGAAGATTTGCTTCTCATTCCCTCATGTTCTTCCAACATGAACTTGAACATGCGGGTGCATTCTATTGACGAAGTGCTCCCGAGGGTGAAGATGAGACGCTGTGTTGTCTTCGATGCACTTGAAGGTGACTGTTACATCCAAAAGACGGAGTCGAGGGCTTCCGAGGCAAGCGGAAGGTGCCTGTTGCATCCAAAGATAGGGATGCTCCGGCGTTGTCTCCGTTATTCCGGAAGCGCCGTAGATCGGAATGGCGGTGCTAGGCTCTATCTTCCTTCAAAGTGGGGTTTCCCCACTTTGATCGTGTTGAAAGCTGCTCCTTTAGCTGCGATTTCGATCACGATCTTCCTTCGCCTTTGGAGGCTCTTTCGAAGCCTCCCCTGGCCACAGCATTTGCGGTGCTCTTCTCTTCCTTGGTTCCAGCCAGAGGGTTAAATGCTTTGTGGAAGCACTTATCCGGTGATCCTGGCTGGAAGAGCGGCGCATAACTGGGCTCTGCTCGGCCAGGTGAGCCTGGCTGGAAGAATTTGGCTGAAGGGATGCACATAGCTGGGCTGGATGCACATAACTGAGCTGCTGAAGAGATGGCAGGATGCGCCTGGATGAAGGCGCATAGTATCTGCTGCGCCTCACTGGTGGCGCATGGTGATGCTGTGCCTATCTGGAGACGCATGGTGGCCGCTACGCTTATCTGAAGGCGCATAGTGGCCGCTGGCTGTAGACTTAGGATCTTTCCTTTGTAGAAATTCTCCTTTGTACAACCTTTTCTAGACATGTAATAGACTTTTATATATAAATAAAAAGTCCTTTTTCAAATGTCCATGGTTATTGACTTTACTGTGAAGTGTTCTGTGCGAGTCCTGGCGCATGTAGAGTCTGGCGCATGGTCTTTCTGGTTGTGAAATTCCATGCTTCTACAAGACCCCCTTCAAAGTTTTCAAAACTTTTGAATAAGTTTTAGAATACTTTGAATAAGAAGCATGGAGGTCAGGGCGCATGATTTCTGGACGCATGCCTGTTCGGGCGCATGCTCTTCTCAGTTAATGATGATGGTGCTTCGGTAACCGAAAAGATTAATGATGATCTTTTGGTTTTATTTGCTGCTATCCTTGCACAGAACCCGAGGCGACGGCTGAGATCACACGTCATCTGTTCACGCGTGCGACCAAGCCCTATAAATAGGTAAAAGTTGGAGAGAGAAAGGGTTCTTCTTCTCTGTGCCTCTGCTTCTTTAGAGTTTCTTCTTCAAAACCCTAACTTCTCCTTCCTCGAGAGAATGGCTCCCAAGACTCCTCGCGGTGCTGCCGGCAAGGGGAAGGAGAAAGCGAAGGAGTCCGCGGAAGTTGCGGCGGCTGTCGTTCCCCGTCGGCCTATCGAAGTTCGGCCGGAGGTGGTTGGTAAGTCTCATTGTCTGTACGCCAACGCACATAGGCCTTGAGTCTTTAATGATGTGCCGCGGTCTTTGCCCGCCGACGCGCATGGGTTTAAACCCTGGTGATGCGCCGAGACTATACTGCTGACGCGCATGGGTTCAAACCCTGATGATGCGCCGCAGTTTTCTCCTTTAGACACATTGTGTGTTCTTGTCTGACTTTTTTTGATCTTTTGCTAGTGTCGATGGCAATCCCGCTTTTGAGTGAAGTTTTCTTGGAGGCTGCCTTCAACCAAATGGGAGTAGAGCATAACGAGGAAGTGATAAACCCTGCTCAAGATGCTCTTATGCTGGATCAGCCTCCTGAGAGAATGACCCTAATCCGTGAACAGCAGTATTGGTTCCTCAAACGGATGATGGAGCGTGGAGTCATTAAACCTTCCACATCTGATAAAGTGACCTTCCTGAAGCCTGAGTTCCTGTTTGGAGACCGTCTCACGGACTGGTTCTTTACTGCGAATGGATTATCCAATGTCATCCAAGGCGGTTTTGGTCGCCTATCTGATGATATGGCTCCGGGATTGCGTGTTCGCAGGTGGATCCGGTGCCGTCGAGAGGGTGACTCGAGACTTAATCCTGCCAGCCGTAAAATTGGTCTTCGGCCGGCGCTTGGCTCTCCTCCCCGCAATGGTATGTAACCTGCAGCGAGGTTTGCGAGAGTTTGCTGGAAATGTGATTCATGATAGAGGCAGAAAAAATAACTTCCCGTGCGCCGAACTGCCGTTTCACTATTTGATGGGATGGCTGATTCTGCATCATCCCAGTGTGATGAGCCCAGGCTCGGAAGGAGATCATAAGGCTGGAGACGCATTCCTTCGTCGTTTCCATCGGAGGAGCTGGTCGCATACTGGTGTCCCGGTTTGTAGAAAGGTTTTATCCCATCTTCAGGGTTGGGAGATCACCAAAGTTGGTCCCATCTATTTGGATTTTGAGGCCAACGAGGATTTAAGGGACCTGGGCGAAGGTACCACCACTCTGCCTCAATGGGGATTCCGCTGGTTGCAAAGTATCCGGCCGTCCCATCTGGTGTACCAGAACCGGAATCAGTGCTACCTGGAACCGTACTTGCCGAGCCGCTTTGCGCGGCTATTTGGTTATGCTCAGATGATGTTGGATAACCCTAGTATTACCCTGGGGTATGTTGGAAGTTTGTTGGACGGTGCACGAGCTTGGCATTACTATAATGCCGGATGTACCGGAGCTCGTTTTACATTGCCCGTCCCCGATCCGCGGCCGCCCATTCTTTACTCGGCCGCCAAATTTTACTGTGTTATGGCTGCCCCGCCCTCCGGATATGACAGGAAGACCAGCCTTATCGCAGGCACCCAGTTAGCAGCGACTGGGGATACGCCAGTGAAGGCCCGGCCACATCGTCCGTCAGGGGTGGGTCAACGGAGTGCCCCCTCCGCATCACAAGCAGAACCCTCGGGCGATCGATCGAAACGATGTGCAGATACAGGGGCTGAATCTCTTGTGTCGAAGAAGCAGAAGAAGGCATCGTTACCGACGGTGTCATCGGATTCGGCGTCCGAAGAGGTAAGGACATCCTACTAAATCTGATTTTGGTTCCGCCACTTACGAGGCCCCATCTTCTTTTGTAGGAGCCGCTAAAAAGAAAACCTCGTACCCCAAAGTCGGGTGGGAGTAGGCGAGAAGAGATGGCGAGCTCGTCTGGAGTGCGTATCCCGCCGACAATGATGTCTCTCATGGAGGAAGATCCGGAGGATACTGTCATCGTGGAGGTTCCGGTATCCCCGGGTTATGTCAGGAGGGAACCTGAGGGTGCAGCAGCTTCTGAGGTGACGAAGGCCATAGCGGAGGCTTCACATATCGAAGGTTTAGCAAGTGCGCAGCTTCCTGGTGATGAAGAGGAATGGAGTTCATCATCTTCCGATGACATCGCTCCGGAGCTGCAGGAGTCTGTTGCGGGGGCAGCAGAAGTAGTGAGGATAGAGGAGAGGGTTGATTCCCCTCCTTGTCATGATGAAGGGAGGTCGGCTGAATCATTGCCAAATCCTTCCTTGGCTTCAACCATGGACATAGAGATGGCTACCGATCAGGCGGTAGCGACAGATTCTGTCCCTGTAGAGGGACTTGAGAAGAATGAGACCCTTCTGCCGGTCTTGTCTCCTGGGGCTGGCCAGGAGATAAATGTTGATCTCCCCGTTTTGCCGGGGGAGGTAGCTGATGCTGATAGAACGTCGGGGGTAGAAGAGGTGGCCGTTGACGTCGGTGATTTCTCCGGGCTTGAGAAGGGTAAGGGTGTGGAACCCTCTGTTGCTCCTTCCACTTGGGGTACTATCACGACGCATGTGCCGGCTCCTTCTGTTCCTTCGGCTCCTCGTGCTAGCAGTCTGGCCCCTGTTGATGAAGAGCCTATTGCTGCCGAGGTTTAAACCTCTCAGATCGAGGTTGGCGGATCTTCCTTCGGTCCGCAAACTGTAGTAGCTCTCCCAACCCCTGCTATGACGCCGCAGGTGCTGGCGGATGCCGACGAGTATGTGAAGTTCCTCGTCGAGGGAGTGTACAAAATGCTGGAGAAAGGTGTATCTGCAGTGATGGATGCCAAGGGGAGCTTTGCGACAACAAAAGCTTTGGCAATGCCTTGTATCGAGCTGATCCGCGTTCACCAAGGCTATGACCATATGGCCGAAATTCTGGAGGTTTCGGTGATTGAGCTGGACGAGCGGCTTGCGGAACTGCAGCGCATCCAACGAAATGACCTCTCTGTCTTGATAGATGCAGAGATAGGGAAGTTGATTGCTGAAATCGAGGCTTCCCATCGAGCCGATGTGAGCAGTTGGGAGCGTGAAGTGGCTGGGACTGAGGCTGCGGCGGAGCAGTTGTCTCAATCTATGGAGAAGACGACGGAGAAGCGGGCTGCGGTGGACGCTAACATCGCAGAGGTTGATGCTCAGATGCACCGCATTGAAGACCAGCGGGCCCAACTTCAACTAGAAGCTGATCGTGTCCTGGCTGAACACGTGGCATTCAAGCAGGAGGAAGCGACTCTTACTCAGCGGACCCTTGCTTTGGCTCAGCAGCGACGACAGCTTGATGAGAAGTATGAGAGTAAAACTTCCGCTGAGGCTGTCGGATTAATGCGTCAAGAAGCCGAGCTCCGAGTCCAGGCGACTGTGGAAACTCGTACTGCCGACCTGAGACGTCGAGTCAGAGAGCTCTTATCCCACCCTGGAGAGGATCGGGGACTGTAGTTTCTCTTCTTTTTATGTGTTTTTGCAACTCTTGCTGGGGAAATAGCGTATTTCTGTACTCCCTTCTT
Source organism: Iris pallida (assembly GCA_029216955.1). Lineage (NCBI taxonomy): Eukaryota > Viridiplantae > Streptophyta > Magnoliopsida > Asparagales > Iridaceae > Iris > Iris pallida. The sequence continues at coordinate 2,706,724 of JANAVB010028398.1, forward strand.
TGAAAAATAAAGAAATACACTATCTCTTTTTTTTTGTGATGTGTTCATTTTTGATCTCATGAACTTGATGATTTATGTGGACCTATTATCTTTTGCGCACCTTGGTTTTTAGGTACAGATAATAAGTTTGAAGGAACCAACATGTTTGCTCAGAGGTAATGTAGACATGGCAATCATTAGGTTCAAATGATAGAATCTTCCTACTCAGAGGTATTTATGGACGTGGTAGGAATGATCCTGGGGGATACGCTGAACAACTCAGAGGTAATGTGGACGTGGAAGTTCTGCGATCAATGTACGACAACACAGGAGTTGTTTGTACGGGATGTTTACTCAGAGGTAATGTGGACGTGGTAAACATGAAGGATAGCGTAAGCTCACGAAATGTAAGGTTCCGCTTTGTAGGATGTAGAGAGACAACTCAGAGGTAATGTGGACGTTGTTATCTTTCTACGGAAGGATGCCACGGAACAGCTGGGTTCCGGAAGCGTTTGATTTTGGGGAAATACATGTCTTGGAAGATGTCAAGAATAGTACTTCTTTAGGAACTTGCCGTTGATGGGCATCATGAACAAGTCCCCATTGGGTTTGGCGAGGCGGTAAGCACCGTTTGAGTATACCGTCTCAATGATGAAGGGTCCTTCCCATTTAGGCTCGAACTTCCCTGGTGTCTTGTGAGTTAACACCATTGGCCTTCTGACTGCTAAAACCAGGTCGCCAACTTGGAAAGTTCTTTGCTTGCCCTTCTTGTTGAAAGCCTGTGATATACGGGCTTGGTAAAGTTCGATGCGTTGTTGAGCTAGGAGACGCTTTTCGTCAAGTGCCTCCAGTTCCCGCAGACGACGACGTTGATTGTCTTCTTCTGTGAGTTTGTTTGTGATCGCTACTCGGAGTGAGGCGATCTGGATCTCGAGAGGCAGTACCGCTTCGCTCCCGTAGACCAGGAAGAATGGTGAGTTGCCTGTTGGGGTCCGTACCGTTGTGCGGTAGGCCCAAAGACATTCGCCGAGCTTTTCGTCCCAGTCGCGTTTGTTGGATGACACGACCTTTTTGAGCAGCCTGACGATAGTTTTGTTGAACGCCTCGGCCAATCCGTTTGCTGCCGGATTGTAGGCGGTTGAGGCCACGTTTTGAATGCGATTCTTGTCACAGAACCTGCTGAAAATGTGGCTGATGAACTGGGGACCATTGTCATGAATGATTCGCCTGGGTACTCCGAAACGGTAAATGACATGGTGTTTGATAAAGCTGACCACCCTGGAGCTTTTTACTTCCGCTAGTGGGACTGCTTCCGCCCATTTGGAGAAGTAATCGGTGATGGCCAGGATGAAACGATGTCCTCTTGATAAATGAGGGGTGATTGGTCCTACAATGTCCATGCCCCAGGCTTCGAATGGCCAGGAGGCGACTGTAGGATGTAGAGGTTCAGACGGTGTATGTATGAAGTCTGCATGAAGTTGGCATGCATGGCACTTCTTAGCATATTCCACTGCGTCGGCGGCCATGGTTGGCCAGTAGTAGCCCATACGTCGCAGTCGATCTTGCAACTTAGGACCTGGTTGGTGAGCTCCGCAAGTTCCGTCATGAGCTTCTCGAAGAGCTTCGACCGCTTCTTCGTTAGACAGGCATCGAAGGAGAAGCCCGTCGAAGGAGCGTCGGTACAGCGTTTTAGTGGCTGTATCGTAGTAGAATCTAAGAGAGCGTCTCCTGACTGAGACGGCTTCCTTCGGGTCTTCCGGAAGGATTCCGTAGACGGCGAAGTCGATGAACGGGAATCTCCAGTCTCGGACATTAACATCGGTGTTTGTCGGTACGGCGTGAGCCATTTGCAAACATAGGTTGTTTCTGGGACAAATCAAGTCTCGGCCAGTTACTGTGACATAGTGTTGAGTCCCAAGGGGCGCGGCCAATGAGGCTGCGAGGCCAGCCAGAGCGTCAGCCTCCAAGTTTTGTAGACGGGGTACATGTTCGATGAAGAACCCAGTGAAGGTTGAAATGATGTTCAATGCAACTTCATGGTAAGGGATCAAATCTTCATGGCGAACCTCGTATTGCCCCCGAATCTGGTTTACGACGAGTTTCGAGTCGCCGTAGGCTTCCAGATGATCCACCCCCAGCTGTTGTGCTAGCTGGAGTCCCATGACGAGTGCGTTGTACTCAGCAACATTGTTGGAGCACGGCTTCGAAAGAGAGTATGCGCGCTGGATGACCAGCTGATCGGGGGAGACCAAGACTACCCCCACTCCTGCGATGATTTGGCCGTTAGGGCCCGTTCTTGAAGCGCCATCGAAGAACATCCGCCAAACGGGGCTTCCCTCAGTGACGTTTGATTCTTGGACTTCATCCGGGATGTCTTCATAGAGTTTTGAAGATTCTGGGATGGGGTGTGCAGCTAAAAAGTCAGCCAGAGCCTGACCCTTGACCGCCTTCTGCGGGACAAACACTATGTTGTATGGCGTTAGTAGGATCGCCCATGTAGCCAGCCGGGAGTTTAATGACCCTGGCTTTGTCATGAGAACTCTGAGTGGATTGACTCGGGAGATGACGTGAATTGTCTGGCCCGAGACGTAATGACGAGTCTTCTGAATGGCAAACACCAAAGCCAAGCACTCCTTTTCAACGGGGTTGTACCGGTGTTCGGCCCCGATGAGTGTTCGACTGAGGAAGTAGATTGCTTGCTCGTAGCCTGTATCGCTGTTTTGAGCCAGTAAAGCGCCGAAGGAATGATCCATGGCACGGACGTAGAGGAGGAATGGTTTGCCGGCGACAGGTGCCACTAGGACTGGCGGGCTTGTCAAGTAAGCCTTGATGTCGTCGAAAGCCTTTTGGCACTCTTCTGTCCAGACGTAAGAGACTCCCTTCTTCATGAGCTGAGTAAAGGGTTGACATTTACCGGAGAGGTTTGCTATGAACCTCCGGATGTATGCCAGACGTCCCTGTAAGCCCCGAAGTTCTCGAAGGTTCTTCGGAGGGTCCATGTTGAGGATGGCTTTAGTCTTCTCGGGATCGACATGAATGCCTTTTGCCGTGATGACAAAGCCCAAGAATTTGCCGCTAGAAACCCCCAGGAAGGATTTAGCGGGGTTCATTTTGAGTTGATGTGCCCGCATGAGATCAAAGACCGTCCTCAGGTCCTGTAGGTGATCTCTTTTGAGGCGGCTCTTGACTGCGATGTCGTCAACATAACACTCAACTGTCTTGCGAAGATGTTGACGGAAGATGGTACTCATCGCTCGTTGGTATGTTGCACCGGCATTCTTCAAGCCGAAGGGCATTACTGTGTAGCAGAAAACACCTTTCGGAGTCCTGAATGACGTGTGTTTTGCGTCATCCGGGAACATCTTGATTTGATTGTAGCCTGAATACCCGTCCATGAAGGACATGCGTTCAAAGCCACATGTGTTGTCGATCATTACATCGGTGATTGGGAGCGGGAATTCATCCTTCGGGCAAGCAGAGTTGAGATCCCTGAAGTCGATACAGACTCGTATCTTCCCGTTCTTCTTGGTAACAGGGACGACGTTGGCTACCCAGTCCGGGTGTTGTTCCTCACGGATGAAGCCACTGGTCAAGAGCTTGTCCACCTCCTGATCGATGGCATTCATAATGTCCGGACGGAAGCGTCGCTGTTGTTGTTTGATAGGTTTGGCATCTGGTAAGATGTTCAACCTATGCATCGCGATCTGTGGATCGAGACCCGGCATGTCTTCGTAGCTCCAGGCGAAGACGTCAATATACTCTTTAGCCAGTTGGACTAAAGATTCTCGGTCTTCTCCTTCCAAGCTTTTGCTGATAAAGATGGGTTTAGAAGAAGACCCATCCCCGAGGTCGATCTGCTCGACTTCGTCTTCGGTGGGAGGTTCTCGTAACTCAAAACGAGACTTCCATTGTTCTCCTAGGCGTTGAGCCCAGGGTTCCTCTTCGAAGGGTTCCGGCGGTTGGTCTTCGCCTTCATCTTTCTGAGGTTGCGCCGATGTCATGTTAGCTGACAGCACTTTCCTGAAGACTGATCCGATACTGGTATCGGAATCCCACGTCGATGCTTCAGACGAGTGGGAATGTTCTATGTCTTCTGCGTCTGAACTCTCTGGAGTTGATGGCGGCGTGACATAGCCTAACCCCCGTCGAGTCCGATTATAGTAATCCTGTGGCTTTCCATTGGGCATCGAAAGCCGGACAGGAAGATGCCGACCCTTGCCGTAGTTTAGGCCTTTATTGCTTTTCAGGTCGTAGCCCATCTTTTGGATGATGCGCTTTGCCGTATCCGTGTACCGATAGACTTGTACTCTGTCGGTATCAGGTTCGGGCTCGATTGACGGGAGGTCCTGATGACGCTCGACTTTGCCCGAGATGATGGTGCCTTCGTCTCGGCTTCGTGGGGGGATTATGAAGACTCCTTGAGACGGGACCACTCGATTATGGTGGACGGTCGTTATTTGTGTTTGCAACGACCGTAGAGCGTTATCTAATGTATACATGGCATTCCAGTGTGGAAGACAAGAATAATTGAAAGACACTCTATTATTGATAAAGTACGAGATTTTATCCCGTGGGATTACATTGTCGAAGGAGGGTGCGTCTACATCAGCAGAGATATATTCGCCAAGCTCCTCATCTGTAAGCACTGGGGCCGGATCAGGAGAGTCCTCCACCGCTCTGACTTTGGGGTCTGAGAGGGTTATGTGAGCCCTCTCCGGCATCTTGGATGACTGCGGCGGCTTGCCTTTAAGACGCACCTTGAGAGGTGCCTCGGTTGCGCCTCTGATGAGTGGCGCCTTCCCTTGTAATTTTACCACCAGGGGAGCCGCTGTTTGAGGTGGCTTTCCCTTGAGGCGTATCTTCAGGGGAGCTTCGTGAGTCGGTGCTTTCCCTGATAGCTTGATGCTCATTGGAGGCGCCTTCTGGGGAGGCTTGCCCTTCAATCGGATTTTCAAGGAGGCGTCGGGAGTCATTTCGGGCTCCAAGTCCGGCTCTGTTGCTGTCTCTGCTTCATCATCTGCGTCGTTGGCTTCCTCCTCGTCAAGTGGCTTGTATAAGTCGGAATCGGTGAAGTAGGCCTCAATCCCTTTGAAGGGATCGATATCTGCAAACTCCGTCCGGATGACGCCGTTGGTGGATACATATTTCATGCATTGGTGGAGCGTAGAGGGCACCACCATGTACTCATGTAACCATGGTCGTCCGAGTAAGATGTTGTAGTTGACCTCGGCATCCACCACATAACAAGTCACCTCAGTTTTGAGGCTGCCGATGTGACACTTCAGCCGGATCTTGCCCAGTGGCTCGCTCTTGCTAGCGTTGAAGCCACTGATGGTCGTATTGGAGGGCGCCAGCCGGTACATTGGGATCCCCAGCTTTGATAGCAGCGCCTTTGGAATGATGCTTAGGGAAGACCCCGGATCGATCTGAATCCTGCTCACCTTTACCGAACCGATGTACCCTGTGTAATACAACGGTCGGTTATGTCGGTGATGCTTGAGCAGCATGTCTTGTTGGGTGAAAGTTATGTTTGGGATAACTTCATCCGCACAATGACAGTGTGCACAAGTAGTTGGAAGGTCTTCAGGCTGCTTGATTTGACTGAGAAAGGATTCGGCATCCTTCAGAGCTTCGCAGAGAGCTTCTCGAGAGTCCTTGGAGAGACGCAGGAGCTCGAACAAAGACAAGCGTGCAGGAGTACTGGCCAGTTGTGCCAGAATGTCAAAATTGTGGGGCTTGGCTAGCCCCGAAGCATTTTCTTTCCGCAGAGGTCTGTCGAAACGGGCCTCCACTTGCTTTTGTTTATTGGCTGCTGAGGGCTTGGATGGACCCTCCTCAGGGATGGTGCCAGGAGGCACCACTTCGGCGGTAGCTTCACCGGGCTGGGAGTTCTGTTGTGCACGCGTCTGCACAGGAAGCGCCTCTTCCGTTGAAGAAGAGACCGTGCGGCAAGACTTGATCTTCCTGCCTTTTGCTTTGGAGGTAGGGCGTACCTCCGGTTGAGTTACCTCGGAGACGAGGTCGGGGTGAACCCAGAGGACCTCTCCTCGAGATGTGGTGAGTGGGACAAGTCCACTCACATTGTCACGGGTGGGTGGCAAGTTCACCACCTCCATTGTCGCCTTAGGGATGGGGACGACGCCATCTTGTGTGGTAGTCGGCGGCAAGGTGCCAAACTGAAGTGACACCACATTAGCTGACACCGTCTTCTCTTCGTAGTCGACGGAGATTACATCCGCATTGATCATGCGCTGGATGTAATTTTTAAGGACGTAGCAGTCCTTGGTCGGGTGTCCGACAAACCGATGGTGTGACAGTACCTCGGGTTGTCCACTTTCCCGACTTCATCGGGCCGCTTCGGGTCCGGAAGCTTGATTTTGTCACCCTGCTTCAGTATCTCAAAGAGTTGCAGGGTGTCGTCATCATTGAATGAATAAACCTCCTTGGGTCTCGGTGCCAGTGGAGGCTTTTGAGTAGGCGCAGATACGCCCTTCGAGGCATTAACAGTCAATGCCTGTTTCCCCTTTGTTTCTCGTCCGGAGTTGTTGATTGCGGACTTTTTCCCCTTATCGTCAAAGGCGGGGAAGCTAACACCCAGAAGACGTGCATTGGCCGCCTTCTTCTCTGCAGCTTCAGCTTCGATGATTAGGGAGCTCCAGTCGGGAGGGGGAGTAGAGTTAACCCAGAGCTTTACTGCAGGCAGCATGTTCATACTGCAAGCGGAGAGAAGCGCATGCTCTGGCATGCCTGAAGGTAGCCTGAAGCAGGCCTGACGGAAGCGTTCGATGAATGCCCGAACCGTTTTCTTGTCCTTCTGGCGTATCTCAATGAGAGACGCCATCGTCATGTCCTTCCCACCATCGTAGAAGCGGTCGAGGAAGAGGCGTGTCAGGTCGTCGAAGGACGATATGGAATTATCGGGGAGGCTGCAGTACCAGTCATACGCCACCCCTTTCAGGGCCCCAACAAAGATGCTGGTGAGGAGCGCGTCCTCCTTCGGAAGATGCCCTGTCTGCGACTGGAAGTACGTCAGGTACCGTCGTGGAGAGTCCTTCCCGTCATACGGCGTGAGTGTTTGTGGTTTATACTTTGGGGGATAAACCACCTTGTTCCACTCAAGGGGATAAGGCTGGGGAATGCCCATCTTCTGGCGCTCCTCCTGCCTGTTCTTGGACTCGAAGCGCTCCCGCAGATCTTTGATCATTTTGACCACGTCCTCCGTGGAGCTAGGAGTCGGGGAAGGAGGTACCACCTGGAGTGGAGCGTTTGAGGGCTCCGACGTCCGGGGTGCTTCTATGTCTGAGGGTGTCCGTTGGAGGGGCACACTCGACTCTCCATTGGCTCCTGGGTCGGGACCATTTGAAGGTGTCCTGATCAAGGCCGACCGCATCTCAAACACTGCTTGAGTCAGTACTTGCATTGAGGCAGAGAGGGTTTTGAGTCCTCCCTCTAGCGAGTCTATGCGCTGGACAATGTCCTGTGGCGGCGCATCAGTCTCAAGATCACCCCCGGTCATGTATACTGTCATGACACGGCCGAAAGTGGATGGATTAGTTGAGGCTTCGCTCTCAGCCTCGCTCTCATGTGGGGGAGTCACTTCTCCTGGTGTTTGGCCACCCCCAGCCACATTCTGGAGTTCGTCTTCGACAGGCGCATCTGCAAGGGCCTGACTGCCCTCAGCTCTGTCTTGAAGGGCCTCTTCGTTTCCAGCACTACCCCCAGCGGTGTCCTGGAGGATATCGTCATTTTGAGGGGCTTCAGGGAGGCCATCTTCGCCTTGATGAAGATCCGCCGCAGCTGTGCTTTGGACATCTTCGTCTTCGGAAGGAGGCTCGACAAGGGTCTGGCTACCCCCAGCTTCCTCCAAGAACTTCTTCCTCGACCGAGTGCCTTCGAACACTCCAGAGGTCGAGACAGCTGCCTTGGTTTTCCTCGGCTGGCTTTTGAATGAAGACGAGGAATTGGCAGTCGTCTTCCGGACAGATGAGGAGTTGGAGATCACGTTGCATGAAGCAACCTTTAGCTTCTCTTCTGCTGACACCTTCGTCCCAAGGCGATGTCGGAGGGGTGTCGATGATTGTAGCCGTTGGAAGACCGACTGCTTTGGCGGTACTGCCGTCTTGCAACAGCAGTTGATGGTGACCACTGCACAAGTGTGCCCCATGAGAGGCGCATCGTGCTTGTTGGTCAACTCTCCTGACCGGCGCTTGTGAGTGATCACGTTGCACAGGTCGTTGGAGGAGAGTGCTACCCTCACACCCCTCTCAGGCGCATGGCAGGGCCAAGCGCCGGGGTGGTCGGGTGAGTGCTGCGCCCCCTGATCTAATACCAAGCAGGCATCACGATCAGTAGTGGGGGAACCACAGCATTTGAAGTGACTTGAACGGACCTCAAACGCACAACCAGAGGAGGGCGGGAGTTCAAGACCACTGAGTTTGCCTCTCTCGGCTTGGTTGTGCACGCAGTGAATGCGCCCAAGCGAGATGAGGACTTTGAAGGTCGGCTCGTTGTCGGTGCAAAAGCACTTGAGTCAACCTTGTACAGCTTGCCATCGGCAGCGCGCGTGATTGTAAGCGCGTGCCTCTGGCCGGCTGCTGGCATAGCACGTTTGTGGCGCATGGCCCGTGCCGCCTTGGATTTCTTCGTACCAGCCCGCTGGGGCGCATAGTACTCAGCATCTAAATTCTCCTCGCCATTACAGCGAGTGAGTCTGTCAAAGACAGAGGCTCTTTGTGGCACATCAGAAGTGATGCGCGGGGCATTGGCTGCGCCCCTGCTCCGTCGACGTATCTTCCTCGCCTGAGAGGAAGATGGCTGGGGAACGTGGTCAGCCGCACGCTTCCCCGAGAGATGCGCTGCATCAGCGGGCGCACCTTGACTGCTGAGGACGTCAGCAGGAAGGGAAGGCTGGACGGGCGCATCCCCTTCAACGGTGGTGCCCGAGGCGTCGACTTTGCGCACCCAGACTGCGCGGGTCTTCTTCGGCTTCGACAGCCGCTTCGAAGGACTCGCACTTCCTTCAGAAATGAACTCCTCGTACGCCTGTTGAATGAGGCGCACTACCAGCGTCTTGTGGGAGGAGCCCACCTTCACGTCGTCGGCCTGTGACACAACCTTCTCGGTAGAGGAGAAAGAAGTCCCCAGTAGAGTCGCCAGCTTGTTTGCCATTAAAATTGTTTTGATTGAAATTTTAATACAAACAGAACAGTGATACAATATAGGACTTAGATGTAGTCCTAGGAGTACACTTTTGTTTAAGCTGGGTCCTTAGTGCCACTGGAGCGAGTGGTAATGCGTTGACTCCGTTGACCGGCTGACGACGGTTATCGGTTCTCTGAAGGTGTTGATTGCTCTGGGTGCTGGAGCTTGCTGGGAGGAGGAAGACATTGAGTGTCTAGAACTGCCTCTTCGGTGATTCTCTGTTGTGGATTCTCTCTGTGTTGTGAGTCCTTGTGTTCTGAGTCTCTGTCTCCGTGTGAAGGAGATGATCCTTCTATTTATAGTTTTGCAGGCTGGCTGCTCATGCGCGCATGCAGGATGCGCCTGTGTGGGGATGCCACGTGGAGGTTGCTGATGGAGGCGCACGGATGCTGCGCCCTGATCGAGGGGGAGAACTCTTCATACTGCTGTTGTGAGCCGGCACGTAGCAGAGAGAAGATCTTTCCGTTGCTGAAATCTTGGATGAGTTGAGTCAAAAGACACGTGTCGTCGACTCATGGTTCGAAGATCTCGGATTTGGTGGAGAGGAGTGATCTGGTGAGCTGCGCCTTGGATTGGGCGCAGGAGGAGGCTGCGGCTCATAACCTTTAGGAGTTACAAACCATTTGGGGCGCATGGCTTTTGAGGCGCATGCAGGCGACTTTCCTTCTGTCTTTCGGGATCAGAGAGCAGTCTGAGGCGCATGGCTTTTGAGGCGCATGCTGATTTGGACGCATGGCCGTAGAGGCGCATGCTGATGTGGACGCATGGCCGTAGAGGCGCGTACTGATGGTGGAGTGGCCACGTGGCAGTAGCCGTCGAAATAAAGTCATGATGATGCTGACGTTGCCGACGCTTCGTTTTCTGAAAAAGCTGTCAACTGTTCAGACTTTGGGAGGCGTGCTGCCAACTCTGTCAGTTCAGCATTTAATGTTGGTGACGTTCGATGGACAGCTGAGTGGGCGCGTCGGTTGGTGTTCCACTCGGTATGGAGATGTGTGGGGGCGCACCCTCTGTAATGCGCCGAGTACTGTAGGGCGCGTCTGTGTGATGCGCCTAATGCCGAAGGGCGCGTCCGTGTGATGCGCTGTATGGCTGGCGCATCGGACATGTCTTTTAATGATGCGGCTGTCTCGCTCTTCGAGTGCTATAAATAGCCGTTTGGCTGAATTCGAGGCGTCCGGTTCATCCATTTAATGTAAATTCATTGCACGGAATTCGGAGGGCCATCCACTTGGCGCGTGGGTTTGATCTGCCCGGCCTATAAATAGTGGCATGGAGAGAAGATTTGCTTCTCATTCCCTCACGTTCTTCCAACATGAACTTGAACATGCGGGTGCATTCTATTGACGAAGTGCTCCCGAGGGTGAAGATGAGACGCTGTGTTGTCTTCGATGCACTTGAAGGTGACTGTTACATCCAAAAGACGGAGTCGAGGGCTTCCGAGGCAGGCGGAAGGTGCCTGTTGCATCCAAAGATAGGGATGCTCGGGCCTTGTCTCCGTTATTCCGGAAGAGCCGTAGATCGGAATGGCGGTGCTAGGCTCTATCTTCCTTCAAAGTGGGGTTTCTCCACTTTGATCGTGTTGAAAGCTGCTCCTTTAGCCGCGGTTTCGATCACGGTCTTCCTTCGCCTTTGGAGGCTCTTTCGAAGCCTCCCCTGGCCACAGCATTTGCGGTGCTCTTCTCTTCCTTGGTTCCAGCCAGAGGGTTAAATGCTCTGTGGAAGCACTTATCCGGTGATCCTGGCTGGAAGAGCGGTGCATAACTGGGCTCTGCTCGGCCAGGTGAGCCTGGCTGGAAGAATTTGGCTGAAGGGATGCACATAGCTGGGCTGGATGCACATAACTGAGCTGCTGAAGAGATGGCGGAATGCGCCTGGATGAAGGCGTATAGTATCTGCTGCGCCTCACTGGTGGCGCATGGTGATGCTGCGCCTATCTGGAGACGCATGGTGGCCGCTGCGCTTATCTGAAGGCGCATAGTGGCCGCTGGCTGTAGACTTAGAATCTTTTCTTTGTAGAAATTCTCCTTTGTACAACCTTTTCTAGACATGTAATAGACTTTTATATATAAATAAAAAGTCCTTTTTCAAATGTCCATGGTTATTGACTTTGCTGTGAAGTGTTCTGTGCGAGTCCTGGCGCATGTAGAGTCTGGCGCATGGTCTTTCTGGTTGTAAAATTCCATGCTTCTACACCTGCCTCGGGTCCTAGCGCGTCATAGGCACGTTCTCTAACTCATTTGCATGAAGCACTCTTTGTTATTTGGTGTGATACGTTTCAAGCCGTTCAGTAGGCGCTTGTTCATTTAACTTAGATTACTTTGATTTCAATGCAAGGACTTGCACGTGGATAGCCACCAGCAAAGTCCACTTAATCTATATCCACCGGTCGCTGGCTTTACAAGCCTTTTTGGATATTTCTCCTTGGTATTTCTCAACTTAGCGTAGGATGATGGCTGGTACACCCCGTTAAGTCTCTTGAAATACCCTACACTTACGTCTCCCGGTGCCCAAGCCCGCACCCAGGCAGCCCGTAAACCCCGACTTTTGATTCCGCCTAGGCCGGCCACGGTATACTCTACACAACGCCCGTGCCGCAGAATCACTGCACGGCCACGGTATTCCCCCCCATCGCCCGTGCCGTTTGTCCACGACCATTTCGTATTATCTTGTCATTTAAAATTAGCGGCTATCTCCGAGCCGTAGGCTAACCCTTAGCCATAATGCGTTATCGACCAGGTTGGCGTCCGTGCAGCACGGGTAGCGAGCCCTGTTGCACGTGTCCGTCACACCTGTCGCTAACCATTCTTTCCTTTCTTATCTTTCATGTATTCTTTCTTTTCTTTCTTTCTTTCACTTGTTCGTTCGTTCATCGATTCATTCACGTATTCATTCATTCATTCATTCGTTGATTCATTCATTCATGCATTACGCAACTCCCAGTACGGGAGTCGCCTTGGCGACCCATCGGTCCCATAGTCTTTCAATGTTGCTATACTCTACTCGGAACGACTATGTTGATAGTCTTTCCGTTTCATTGTTGTAAAGCATTCATTGTTTCATTGTTGGCCGCATAAGGAACATAAACGTAAGCTTGTGCCTTAGCACGAGCGTAGAGCGCGGTGCGAGAGTTTTTATATTTGCCGAGTTCTTTTCCATGTTCTAAACAAGCATGCAAGATGAGATTATTCCCTTAGCTAGGTGCGTTGAGTCATTTATTAGCATGCACGGTGTTATCGCCTAGCGATTCTAGCAAGTGTGCCGCATTATTATGTGTCTCGGCTAAGCAAAGACGAGTTCATCGGAGCCACCCACCTTAGCGATGTTCGCATCGGCCGAGCGATACTCCGAGCGCGCCTTTGAAAGTCTAAGTCTGGATTCATCTTGACGGTCCAATGCAAGCCTTGCATCGATTCTACATCTGGTCGAGGCCAACTCTTCGAGTCGACGGCTCGTTTGAGTCGTTGAACTTGCCGTTTGAATCGGCGTTCCGCTAGGGCGGAACGGGTCGTTACACTTGTGACACTCCCTTTCAAACACAAACACACACCTATATGTTCCCTTACACATGTTGCCATGTTACCTGTAAAAATAGGAAACTCTTATTGTCTAAAATAAGACACAAGTCCCTGCTACCAAATGCTACTGCTATATTCCAACAACAAACCTTGCTGCCTCCAACCAAATCAAGCCAAGCCAATGCAATGCAAGGTGAAATACATATGTGTATTTTCGTATTAATTTGGATTTGGATGACCATGATTGGGCTGGGCTAATAAGGGTGTTCATATCCTAATTATCTTTTCTTCGCCTATTTATGAAGGATAAGGGAATGTCATCTATGTGTTTTCATTGAGGAGATTCAAGGAGAGAGCCTACCAATTCTACAAAGAGAACCATATTGTAGAACTCATACTTTAAGACAATAAATGAAGGAAGACTTGTATGGAGGATCGTCTACTTTATTCATGGAGTTGTCATAGGGTGTTGAGCGATGTCATTTTATTCTTTTCTTCTTCTTCTTCTTGGGATTTTTGAGTATTGGATCTTGAGACAAATGATCTAACAAATATTGTAATTCATCTTGTATTAATCAATTAATATATACTGGAATTTTTTCTGGTGACAAAGTCACCATAAAATACCATTTTCTTTTTGTCTTGATTCTTGCATAGTGGTTTGTTATTTTCCAAGTAGGTGTTGCTATCATTTTTTGCAATGCAGCGATCCTTAAAATCTTCGGCCATTATGGATATTGGTAAACTAATATACCAAGATTACCCAAAAGTACACTTGCGAAGTAGGATAAAATAATTAGTTGTGTACTAAACGTCTCTAAGTGTAGGAATATTGCAAGGTGAAACAATGTATCAAACACTATATCGAAACCCAAACCCAATATGCAAATCCAAATTAATACGAAAATACACAAGTGTAAGTAGGGGATTAAGTGTACAGAGGTGAAATAAATATATATGCATGCTTGGGGGTGTCCACGTGTCCAACAAATGGACACAAAGTGTCCAAAACCTCACGAACACAGTGTATCAGTGAACACATGGTCGTAATGTGTCTCCGTGTCCATTTTGGACACGAAAAACACCTCAATTAGGATTAGGGTTTACCTTTAGAGGAGCTCGCGGTGGTGGAGGAGGAGGAGGAGGACAAGTTCGGTGGTGGAGGAGGAGGATCTCGCGGTGGAGGAGGAGAAGGGGCTCGCGGTGGTGGAGGAGGAGGAGGGGCGTCGACCGGAGGCGGAGGAAAGGGGTTTGAGCAGCGCCGGAGGGAAGGGGGTCGGGCTGTCGTCGAGGTCGGGGGAAGAGGGGAGGGAACAAAATATTTGGTGAGAGGGAAAAATGAAAAATCGAACCGAGGAACCCTATTAGCAGCAAGTTAGCGACGTCTGTAAATACGTCGCAAAGCGTCGATGTATTTCTAATATTCTGCGACGCCATAAGCTTTGCGACGCTAAACGTCGCTGAACTAATAAAACTGGCGACGTTTTTCGACATATCAACGACGTTGGTTTTTATTACACTAAAGGTAGTCGCAATATGTCGCTGTTTGTCGCTATCAGCGACGTACTGTGACGTTTACTATTGGCGTCGCTAATTCCAGAAATATTAGCGACGTTTTATGTTGGCGTCGCTAATTTCGTCGCTGATATGACTTATTTTGGTAGTGAACTAAATAGAAATTGGATAATAAACTCAAGATAAAATACATGTAATGTCATAAAATAATTCTAAAAAATTGAAAGTTGAAGTAGCAACTAATCAATCATTCTCAGTTAATTAGAATAACTATGAATTTGTATTATTATAATATGTAATAACATATTTATTTTGTATATGGTTTCAAAATCAAATAGATAGAATTTTTTCTATGTGGTATATCCTTAACAAATTTCATAAATCTCAAATCATATTATGCACATAATATTTTGAACTCTTGATGTTTATTTGGCGAAGTATTCAAATAATAGAACATATTCTAATATTTTCTAAATTTGCTTGAAAGGCGTGATTGAACAACTAAGACCATCTCCAATGGTGATTTCTAAAATTGAGTTCTTATCCTACTTGGCATTGTACTTTAAGGAGATTTCTATCCTAGTTGGAAGAGTTTCTACAAAGAAATTATAGACATACAAAAATACTCTCCAATGGTTCTCCATTTCTATCATATGTGTCACATAGTAAAAGGACCAATTTAATGGTGTGGGGTCCAATAATAATTGTCATGAGAGATATGAGAATTTCTTTGAGAGTTTCTACATGTAGAAACCCTCCTAAAAAGTTTTCATCCTACATCATTGCCACCTAGGATATAAATGGTGATAGAAATCACCATTGGAAGAAGTTTTTTGTAAAATGGATTTCTTCCATAGAAATAGGGAAGATAGAAACCCCCATTGGAGATGGTCTAAATTAGTGTTTTCGAATAGAAAAGAAAAAGTGTAATAACTCTCTTTTCAAAAACTTGGAACTTGGTACAACTCAAAATAAATTACAAATTTGTTGAAATACAAAATTTTGAGCCAAGTTGAAATATTTCTGGAGAGATGGAACGACGGAGGTGAAATCAACATGCAATTTCTATACTTCGTTGACGATCTGACAAGACTTTGAAAACTAGAAATTGCAAGGACACGAAGTGAGCAAAAGTTTATTGTGAGTGTTGGAATGTGATTGCTAGAAAGTATATGATGTCCTCAAATTGCAAGGAAGTAGCTATTTACAGAAAAATACCCATAAGCAGTTATTTTGTCTTTTCGCAGAAATATACAATCCATTAGAAAAGAAAATGTCACTGGGATCTTCACCTAGCGAAATCAGTCTCTGAGCGAAAATACTTATATTATAAAGTCTGACTGGTACTTGAGTTACGAAAACACTTATAAATTACAAATTAATTTCAAGAACAAAACTCCAACTTGTTCGCTATCTAATAAAAAACAATATGTCCCCATAAATGTGTCTTAGTATAAATTTCATATCGAATAGAAAAACTTTCAATAATCAGATTTTGTAATCTATCTAATATAATATTACAACCAGTTATAATAATTTGGGTAAAATCTCCTTCATTGGATAGTCCATTTACTGCACATCTATGCGAGCATCACAGTCTTAAACTTTGATCCATGAAGATTATAATTCTTAAGCTTCTGAATGGAGAGTTGTGAATACAAAAGTTTGGCAATGAGCTTCAGAATAAAGAGTTACGAGTATAAGAGTTTAGCTGTTTGAATGGGATTTGATTGAGGAAGAAAAGACTGAGAATAGTGAAGGATTCTTCCGCACCCTTTAAATAGACACCCTGCAACGTTTAAAAAAATGGACGTTACAATCTGAACGTTTTGAGGTATATATATATATATATATATTTTTTTTTTTTTTTTTTTTTTGAGGTATATATATATATATATATATATATATATATATATATATATATATATATATATATATATATATACACACACACGGATCGGGAGTTCCGCGGGAGTCCAGTCGTCCTCGACCGTTGGATCGAGCGAACGCACACGCGGTTTCCCCGATCCGATGGTACAGGAGGGAGGGGCTTCCCGTGAGACTTTTGATTCCCGATATATATATATATATATATATATATATATATATATATATATATATATATATATTTATTTATTTTTATTTTTTTGAAGCAATGGGTACTTGTGGCGAACTCGCCTCCACTGAGGCTCGAATTCCCGACCACTTGGGCCGCATGCATCACTCTTAACCACTAGGCTAAAGGTCATTTGCATATATATATATATATATATATATATATATATATATATATATATATATATATATATATATATATTCCGTGCATGAAAACTCAACGGTTAGGGTGCCGTACGGACGGTCGAAGACCGGCATCATTCTACCACGGGTATAAACAACGGCCGACCACGCGGCCTGTCGTGCGGCGCCGTATGGACATCGAGAAGACGTCAGACTCAAGAAATTGACTGGCGCCAGGATTGATTTTGTGTTTGGCACCAGTAACACTAGCGCCTAGTTTTATTTTTACTTTTTTTTTTGTTGGTGCCACTTAGCACTGTGACAGATTCCTTTAATTGCAAATTATCCAAACATTTGTTTTTGTTCTGCGCGAATGAGATGATTTTTTTCAACTATACAAATTTTCTGTATAATATTTTTTATGATGCGTAGAACTCCTATAAAATCCAATTATAAGTTGCATAATCGATTAGACTCACCCTTATCCAGGCTATAGCCATTTCTTGTGACTGCTATGTTGTCCGTAGGTTTGGATCACAGTCCTGGAATAGACCTAATGTGGTGGGGCAGTGGAGGGGAGGGGAGGGGAGGGGAGGGGAGGGTGATATGTCGACACACGGGCATGCGCACGGGCACCCCCCGCGTGCAAAAGAGAATTTCCGTTTCAAGAAACATGGTACTTGTGACTTCTTGTAAGTTTCCTACACAAGTGTCCATAAAGTTCATACCTAAAAAAAAAGATGTACCTAACCTTCAACTCATCTCCAACTTCGCATATATATATACACAAAACCTTAAGAGTTCACTCTGAATTATCACACCATCAACAGAACAATATGATGTCTGCCCTCCTCGCTTGCCTACTCCTCTCTTCGGCTCTCTTCGCCACGCTCGACTGTTCCGACGCTAGTACGCCGCCGGAATGGCCACGTGCCACTCACGACGACGACGACTCGCTTGCCTCTCTCAGCCGGAGTGCGAGGCTGCCTCCGGTGTACGTCGGCCCGCAAGCCGGGCTGAAGGAGGCAGACAGGATCCCCGCATTGCCCGGCCAGCCTGAAGGCACTGTCGGTCTCAGTCAGTATGCTGGTTACGTGACGGTCGCCCCGAAGAACGGAAGGGCACTCTTCTACTACTTTGTCGAGTCTCCTACGGAACCGGCTACGAAACCGCTCGTGTTGTGGCTAAATGGAGGTAAGCTAATGGAATATTTTAGCGAATGTTCCCATTCTAAATGTTAAAACTGGCATATACCCTACTATTTTTTCTAACTAGCAAATGCCTCCATTTCTGATATGGAACAAAGAAAATTTTAAGCTAGTTTCAACATTTAGAATGGAGGCATTTGCTAAAATATTCCTAAGTTTATATATATATATATATGAAGCGGATCAAAAGCCCGCTTAGAAAATCCCCTAAAATTCTCTCACTCTCAGCCGTAATTTAATGTTAATATTAATGTTAATATTAATGTTAATGTTAATATTAATATTAATATTAATGTTAATGTTAATATTAATATTAACATTAAATACTAAAATTAACATTAAACTTAACATTAAAATTAATATTAACATTAACATTAACATTAATATTAACATTAACATTAATATAAAAATAAAAATAAAAATAAAATTAATATTAACATTAACATTAACATTAACATTAATATTAATGTTAATATTAACATTAACATTAATATTAACATTAATATTAACATTAAATTACGGTTGAGAGTGAGGGATTTTTAGGAGATTTTCTAAGAAAATTTTTTGATCCGCTCCCATATATATATGCACACACAAACACACGGAGAGAAAGGGTTATTTATACTAACGTATTCTATGTTTTCGATTTATTAAATAGACTTTTCTTTGAAAATAATTACGCCGACTTCTTTTTCCTTCTTATGATGTAAGAACGGTTAGTATAATAATCTTTTACTTAAAATATAAAACATAGGAGAGGATAGTCTAATAAACATAAAAAATGTAAAAGGTTACTGTAATTATTTTAAAATTAAGGAATGTCCCTTTAGTAAACCGAAATATAGAAAAGGTTTTTTTTTTGAAATCACACACACACACACACAATTGGGGGACTCGAACCTTGCCGGTCCCTCCGGGTGTCCGCTCTAATACCACTAGGCTAGACAGCTCGGACAATATAGAAAAGGTTATATCTCATGAATTCATGTTCTATGTATTGATAGTTATCTTATGTATATTTCAGTCACGAAGTAGCTTAATTCCTTGATGATCTCTAGGTCCTGGCTGCTCCTCTTTAGGATATGGAGCCATGGAGGAACTAGGCCCATTCAGAGTAAATCGTGATGGGAACCTACAGAAAAACGTGTACTCATGGACTAAGGGTGAGTAAATTTTGGATGTAATTATAAAGACTGGCTAAAAATGTTAGTGATTTCGCAAAGGAAAATGCTATTTGGCCTGCGGTTTTGGACCGCAAGTTATGACCGTGGACCACGTTACAGCATCTCATTGGCCCCCTCCTAGCTATTTGTCTGGATCCGCCACCGATTGACCTGTCAATGTGGTGCTGACACGTGATCGACGGTCCAAAACTGCAGTCCAAATAGTACCGTTCTTTGGCATAAGAGTCAATTGTTAACCCTAGCTACAATGCAGTGGCAAACATCATCTTCCTGGAGTCTCCAGTCGGTGTCGGTTTTTCGTACTCGAACACGTCTTCGGATTACAGAGCGAACGGGGACAAGAGAACGGCGCGCGACTCGCTCACCTTTCTGGTCAATTGGTTGGAGCGATATCCAGAGTACGCGAATCGCGATTTCTACATCACCGGAGAGAGCTATGCTGGCCATTACATACCTCAGCTCGCGAAGCTCATCCTCCTCCTGCAAAATCATAACAACACCCGCAACCCAATCAATCTCAAAGGCATCGCAGTAAGTTCCTTAACTATTCACTTTTTTACGAGATTTTGAAAAGAAAAAAAAAAGACAGATCCAATGACTGCTATTTCGAAAACATTCGGAGATGCTTAATATCGTAAATCATGTATTTGCGTTAGATCGGGAACGCGTACATGGACGCAACCCTCAACGCGAAAGAAAGGTACGAGTTCCTGTGGTCTCACGGCATGTACTCCGACGAGACGCGCGCGTCGATTCGGAAGAACTGCGACAAGTCCGGCACGACCTCCTCCGGCTGCACGCGGGCTCGGTTTCAGGCGGACAAGGAGACGGGGAGAATCAATGTGTACAACATCTACGCTCCCCTCTGCAACGGAAATCGCTCTACCGGTTCCGTAAGTATAATGCACATCAAAGTTATTCGACGTTTGCATAGTTATATTCAACCGCGCTAGTTTGCTAGCGTTCAGGGTGAGCAATGGTTCCGAATATATGAAAATCAAAATAACCGTATCTCTCAAAACTGAAAACCGAATCATTTTTGTAAAAAAAACGAACAAAATCGAACCGAATAAATTCGGTTCGATTTTCGATCGGTTCGATTTCATGTGCCAATGTAGCGGACCTTCAAATTTTTAGCAAAATGAGACTATTTAAATAATATTTTTTAAAAATATAGCATCGTTTTATTTATGAATTATTATACGGAAAATTGTACGATAAGCACTAAAGTTTTAATTTATTGTATAAAAGGAACTAAGTTTCCAAAAAATTTATTGGCAGCATCGTTACGCCCCTAAACAGGGCATTTAAATTTTTACGCCCTAAATTTGGACGTCAGAATGGAAGTAATTGGTTTAATATCAAGTTTAGATTTACGTTTAGGATTTAGAAGGGTATTAAATGTTGGGGGCTATTATGGAAGAAAAAGTGGCGCCCATCTTTAGGTCATTTTTTCCATTTTGGCGCCCAATTTTTGGGCTTTTTTCATTTTGGCGCCCAACTTTTGTGCCTTTTTTTAAATTTTTTTTTTACCACATCGTACTAATTGTTACAACGGCTATTGCAATGTACATATTTTCACAACGTATATATTTTACAAAGGATATTTCCGTTGGCCGCAAAAAAAAAAAAAGCCCAACTTTTAGGCGTGGGAAGAAAAATAACGCCATATTTTGGAGCGTCAAATTTCTACGGGTTGTTAAGGAAATTCGGTTATCGGAGAGAGTAATTTGTTTATCCTAATTAGCCGGTTAAAACAATATTCAAAGTTTTGACGTCCAAATTTAGAAGAAGAGAGTGCGATGAGTTAGGGGGTTAAAAAATATTAGTATATATAGTTTGAGGGTAGTTTGATAAATTACTAAGTGTGTTTGATTGCAAGGTGGAAAATACGTGGAAAAGAAATTAATTCCATGGAATTATTTTTCTTGGAAAAAAAATTCCATGGAATTTTAAAATTTTCCATGAAAAACTTAATTTGGTTGTTTGATTGTCACTATTTTTCACGGAAAATAGTTATTTTCCATGGAAAATAATATTTTCCTATGGGTAAGACAAGTTTCATTTTCCACCATTTTAAAAGAAAATATGGAAAATGATAGTTTTTTGGAAAATAATTCCATGGAAAATATAAGCTATCAAACACTGCAATTGGTGGAAAATTTATGGTGGAAATATTTTCCATGGAAAAAAAGCCCAATCAAACACAGCCTAAATCTAAATCGGTTTTCGATTTGGTTTAGTTACTCGGATCAAGAATCGAAAATCGAACCGTTATTTCGAATTTTCAAACTGAAAATCGAACCGAAGAACGAAAAACTGAACCGTTTGTCATATTCCAGTTCGATTCGGTTCAATTTTCGGTTTTCAATCGTTATATGCTCATCCCTACTAGTGTTGTGCTAGTGCACAACAGGCCGACCGACGGAGTGCGATAGCTCGCGAGTACTGCATCAGTCACCGCACATTTCTTTTAAGTTATATTTACTTCAAGGAAAATGCAAAGTTTACTACCAAATTTTTACAACCTTCTTACAACTACTCTCTCCCACCCCTTACACATGGGTCCCACGGGGTCCCACCACCACTCTCACCCCCCCTGCTACATGGGCTCCATCCGGCCCCATCATTTTTTTTCCCTTCTCCAATCGAAGTCCGACACGTGTCCGGTTGTAGGAAAGTTGTAAAATTTGGTTGTAGGCATAGCAAAGCTCTTACTTCAAACAATGGAAATGTAACTTAAAATATCAAGTTTTTTTTTCCAGAACGCGGAGTATGACCCATGCGCCAGTGGCTATGTGTTCAATTATCTGAACAATCCATCTGTACAAAATGCTCTCCATGCAGTACCGAGGAACTGGTCGGCTTGCAGGTATCTAGCTTCCTAATCAGAAAATTTTTATGGATATTTAGTTTTGGGATCTCATATATACATAAATATTAGAATTTGGGTTTCGAAATTGACCGATATTGGAGTTTGGTTTTCAAAATCACTGTTCAGGTAGGCTAATGAACAGTGATTTCGAGATCAAAATTCTAACATCGATCAATTTCGAGAACCAAATTCTAATATCCATATATATATGAGATCCTAAAACTAAATAACCCAAAAAATTATTGGACAAAATTTTTAATTTTTTACAGAAATAGACGGAAGAAAAAAGAGTTTACAAATATTGGAACCCATAAAATACTTTGTTAGTCGGACTGCTGGCCTACAAAAAGTTCTAAAAAAAAGGTTGCCTGAACCCCATACGCGCATGCACAGATTCTATTTCGTTGGTGCATTCAGTTTTAGAACTTGTTTGAAAATACTCGGTGAGTTCGAATATTTGCAAATTCCTTTCTCCTCCGCCTATTTATATAAAGTTTTTTTTTTGCTATCTAAAATTCTAATTAATTTCTAAAGGCACTACATATTTTATTACAGGACAGCTCAGTATTGGCAGTCCTAACATAAAGTGGAACTGCCAACAAAGTTGACAATCCTAAAGAATTTGAATATTAAGATAGATTGTCAACGAAGTTGGCAGTCTTAATGGACTGTCCTGAAGTAAAATGTGGAGTAACTTTAAAAATTGTCAAATTCTATGCTTTCGACAACATTAATAAATTAGAAAAATACATAATAAGCATCACACTTTTAGAATATTACATAAGAAACATCACGTTTCAAAAAATTGTTAAACGGACACCGGATCGGACTTCTAAAGTCCGGACCCTCCTAATATGCTAATCCCGCAATTAAAGAGCGGCCGGACTTCAAAAGTCCGGTAGGTGATGTCATGAGGGTGACGCAAGGAGCCGGACTTTTGAAATCCGGGTGCTCCTATTTATTTGGGCAGATGGGAGGCAGACGGTGGAGGTTGGTATTTGGATGCGAATGAAGAAAAATTAAATATATAAACCGGACCTTTGAAGTCCGGCCCACGCTGCTGACGTCAGCAACCGGACTTCAAAAGTCTAGCTCCTCCTAATTTTCTCCTAATCTAGTCTAGTCGGAAGAAGAAGTTTGGTTGCTTTTTCTACAATTTTATGAACTTAATGCTATACTTGAAATTACATGAAAGTTTAGTACTGTATGTGAAATTTTCTGTTAATAAATGATAAATCTAGTACGTCTAATTTTCTAATGTCAATATTCTACACTCAGCATTCCAGACTGGAGCGACAGCGAACCATCGATGCTCCATATTATGAAGCAGCTAATAAACAGTGGAGTAAGAGTGTTGTTGTACAGGCAAGTCAGTCACAAACCTACGTACCACAAGAGCACATATATAATTAACAGCACAAGTTATATATACACATATATGTATCATGTTTCTTAGTAGAAGTTAGAAACCCTAAATTTGTTTACTCTCCTGCTATATTATTTCAGTGGCGATATGGATTCAGTTGTGCCAGTAACATCCACCAAATCCTTCATCAAATTGCTCGGATTGCCCATCGAGAGCCCTTGGCGCCCATGGTACAACGTTGCAGAGGTTAGTCATTACTGTTGCAGATGTACAGTTTACTTGACCGCGCCTACATGGCAACGGCCCGTTGGTTCCCCTGCTAGCATCGGTACTCATTTCTTTAAAACTCGGACCAGGAGGCCAGTGGGTAGCCGTCACATGGCACGGACCGGTGACGGTCATGCCGAAAGGACGGACCAAATAGTAGCATCCTATCTAAAATGTGAACTCTTTAATCTAGGTAAATTCTAAAGGCACTCCATATTTTACTCCAGAACAGTCAGTTCTAGTACTGCCAACTTGTTGGCAGTCCTAACATAATTTTTTTTTGAATATTAAGATAGACTGTCAACGAAGTTAGCAGACTTCCTTAATGTTAGAATTGTCAACTTTATTGGCAGTCCTAACAGACTGTCCTAAAATAAAATGCGGAGTGCCTTTAGAATTTGCCTTAATCTATAACATACTGACAAAGGGGCAATAATATATTACTGTATATATACAGGTGGGAGGATACGTAGTTGGTTACAAGAAGGGACTGAGTTTTGTTACAGTAAGGGGAGCTGGCCATGAGGTGCCGAGCTATCAAGGACAGAGGGCCCTGCACATGATTACTTCCTTCTTCCAGGGAAAGCTCCCATGATCGATGTACATTCTCTGCCAGTTCTATGATGTGGCAGTTATTCGTATCTTGGCATTTGTAATTTTTCGGAGTTTTGAGTGCTTATGAGTGAAGGACCCTGATCAATATACGTTCTCTTTCTTTTGTGGGCCGACGTGTCCCCCTCCCATTCGTCCTCCTGTACTATGTCGGACCCATCTTCGAAAATTTTGAACCTCTTTCCAGTGAGGGGTCGACACGTGGCTGCGGCCAGGACTGCAGTTACAGACCTCAGTCCATGTAGCACGGTCGTTTTAATATACAGTAAATCATATATCACTAGCTATAAGTCATAATGTTGGGACAAAACTAATTGTATTAGTTATTACTATAAAGAGATTATGACTTAATATAGTTACAAAAATTACTGTTTTGACCTAATTATCTTTGGTGTAAGTGGAATAGAGGTAACACATACACTACATTGATAATAAATTAATGGATCATGTCAAATCCGATAGACATTGATATAAGAAATAGACCTAGTTTCAAAAAACTAAATCATGTATCTATATATTGTTGGAAATATACATATAATTATGAGTTATTTAGTAATAGGGTCACATATAATACATAATATCCAACATTAGGGTTTGGATCTCCATAGGCCTCCAAATTGGCAATTGATTTGGACGTCAACAGTGAATAGGAGACACGAACTCTAATGTTGGACATTATGGAGACCCAAATACTATATTTTTTGTTTCAGGATACAAAAATATATGTTAGGGTTTGGGTCCAGCATTAGAGTTTGGGTCTCATATAATTGGCGTCCAAATCTGCTTGACCCAAACATTAAGGATAAAAATACCCTGTCATCTTACCCGCATGTTGTCCCTCGCCGTGCCCTCTGTCGCCCGTCCAACGGGTCGGATTGAGTTTCTTTTCCGATCGCCCGAATGGGTCTAGTCCTTTTTGGACGATCTTTCCCAAAATTCGTAGGACAGGTACGGTCCGTAGATTTTGGAAAAGAAACACAATCCGACCCATTTTGAACCGGTATGGACCGTGTCGGACCTGTCCCACAGTTTTTGGAGAAAAAATACAGTCAAACTCATTTAGACGACCAACCCACGATACTTTTTCGTCCGTGCGACTCACTTCACACCGTGCCTTTTATTATTAATCTTTTCTCTCTACCAAATGGGCCCCTTTTTTTTCAACCACACTTTTAAAGTTCACAATCCAAACATCAAAATGGGAAGAAAAAAATAAAAAAACAAGAATGTAAGATCTGAGAAATTCCTTAGATGGGGGCCCATTAGCTAAATTTCAAGAATTCCATGTGACATTGGAGCTCTTGGAGCCCAACAGGTCCTTAATCATACGTCTATGTCTCGACATTGGGCTTTGCCTTAACAAATAATTTCCATCAGATCCGACTCCATTATAAGTTCCATCGGACCCAACTCCATTTGTATGCCCAAATATAGGTTATATACAGGAGCGGATCCAGAAATTTAAACTGGAATAGATTGAACTGGATTGGGGTGGGCTAGAAATTGGCTAACTCATATAAAAAAAAATCAAAAGTACAAAAAAGAAAGCATATGACAAAAAAAAATTTTGGGGTGGGGCTCCAGCCCACCCTAGCAATAAGCTGCATCCGCCCCTGGGTATAACGCATCCACTATTGGATAGGAAACTTCGCTCCGTCAGACCCGACTCATTATAAGTTCCATCGGACCCGACTCCATTTGTATACCTAAATATATCATCCACTAGTGACTTTGAGCACAGTTAACCCCGACCCTTGTTAGCAATCACCAGAATAAAACTCGTAGTATACGCAAATTTTTTCTTATCCTTCGTAAACGTATAATACTTCCATACTTTTGACAGATTCGAATTAGTATGTAAATTTTAAGCATCTAAAATTTTAAATGTGTTCCGTACGCACTACTGAAAAAATTTGATAGGAAAAACAGTCGGAACATGTTTTATTAACTAAATATGACAATCCGTTCAAACATCTGAAATTTTTAGTCTCAATATTTTCATTTGACAAATATGTGATCGATTTTTTTAACGTATTTTACTTGTATTGTATCGGTTTATATTCATACTTTTGTCGTTCTAAATTTTTTGGTTTGTCGAATTGTTAACAAAGATCACTAAATTTTTTAGTGTCCATTCTAACCACCCTTCCATATCAATATGGTCACAACCAACTGATCTACTCACCAACCTTTCGGCAATGTCTCACCTTCTGAGGAAAAGTGGGTTTAATTATTTCTAGGTAGGTATCATGGTGCCGGTCCGAATCGTCGCGTTCCCCGACACCAACTCCGACAGCGACACAATAACTGTGTCCAAAAATAGTTAGAAGAGAAACCGGTGATGAAAAAATAGAGGTACAATGTCCTGCAAACATCTGTATTGGCCAATGCTAAGAGCACTATACAAAGTGTTAGTAGATGTTACTATTTTTACAGTCATTTGTATATCCAAGATTGTCAAACGGTTTTGTCAGTCAAGGACTGTCAAATTTTTTACAGCACTGACTGTGTAGCAATGTTGACATAACCGGACCGGACCGACGGTTGGATCGGGTCCGACCGGTTTTGCCAAATAAATCGGTCCAGCCTGACTTGAACCGGAGTTTTTAAAGAACTGTCGGTTTTTTTTTCCAGAACCGGGTTTAACCGGTGAACTGGCCGAACCGATTCACAATTGAACCGACCAATTTTGATATTTTTTAAAAAACTTAAAAATATTTATCGCCTGAGATTTGGACCATTTTGTTCTTCGTTCGATTATTAGAGACCTTGTAGTTGTAAAAAAATTAAAAAAAAAAAAAAACTGTCACTGACAATTTTTTACAATTGTGGTGTAAGATGTGTTGGACAGCCCAAAATTTATCCTAGGACATGCTCAGGCCTGACCCGACCCACCATTCATTGGGTCAGACTGCCTTTGCACCCCCCCCCCCCTCCCCTCCACGATCAGAGCCTGACCCTGCACGACTGTCCAAACAGTTCAAGCGTGGTTCTTTTCCAAAACTAGGTGGACCGACCCAGTCCGATTTGAGGCATAGTCCAGACCAGTACACTCTCCCTCCCCTCGGTCCACCATATAACCATTAGAATTTACAACCCCCCCCCCCCCCCCCCCCCCTCTCTCATTTATATAATTCAAGTATATTTGTGGTTTTGGCCTAGTGGTAGCAACGGAGCCCTCAGCGCGGAAGGCACAAGTTCGAATCCCCCTTGATATTTGTCAAGTCGGATAAAAGGACACCTCAAAAAAATAGTATATTTGTGGTTATTTAACAATCTGTAAATGGCGAATAGTTTATCCAAGTTCACTACAACAAAAAAATTCTCGTCTTCTAATACTTTTATTCAAATTTTATTCGGTGAATTTAACTTCTTCTTCATTGTCATAAAAAAATGACTAACCACAAGGTTTCCAACATCATGGGGTACAAGGCAGCAGAGAAAGAGAATATAGTCGTCAGAAATTGGTCTAGTATTTAAGAAGACTTTAGCAGAATTTATAATGAGAATATTGCAGGCAAGTCAGACTCATGGGTGCAACTCATGTTCAATACATGAACTATGGAAAACGATTCAAATGAGTATCTAGCAATAATACAAAAACAATACGTAGGCATCGTGACACTTGTATAGTATATACCTTTTGAGTAAGACCATAAGCTAAGGACAGTGGGGACATGGATGCATTTTAGGATTATTGTGAGTTCGTCCCTAATTTAGAGTAGCATCAACTTTCGAATGTGCAATTATCTCTAACTTTCTAGGTGAAATTGCATTTACTCGTTTTCTGGATGAGAAATGGTTATCTTCCGGATTTTGAAATTTTGGACAGTCTTCTTTGTATTTCGACTGACGGAACGAGCAAAGGTAGTAGGGGTGTTAAGGTTGTTTGGCTGACGGAACGAACAAAGGTAGTAGGGGTGCTAAGGTTGTCCAGCTGACGGAAAAAAACTAAGATGGAGATTGTCACGCCCCAGAACCAGAATACTGGCAAGTAGGGACGGACCAAGCCAGCTACGTATACCAAAGTACTCCAGTACTCCGAAATGACGTATAAGCTGTATAGATGGGGGTTACTACTACAAACCAACAGTCAAACCTAGGTCACATGATGCAAGATATCTCAATCACAGTCAAGCAAATAATGTACAAGGATATGATCATCAGGCATATAAGACAGTAAAGCGTCCCTGTCACGACCCGCTCCCGAATAATCGGACACGAGTCGGACACGCCCAGCCTATGTTGGAAGACTCAATGTAGTAAGCTGTACCAAGCTAGGGAAACTAACAAGTCAATATTAATAAGTACAAATCACAGCATCTATAAACGATCCCAGAAAGATCACCATAATCCACAAGTCCATATAACGTAAAAGTACCAGAGTCAACAGGAATGAAATACGCTATGAACACTAAACCATATCTAGGAGTAAAGCTAAACAGTCTAAACCTGAAGCCTCTAGCTAAGTCATGTCTCCATCCTGCTCAGCTAGGATCTCGGGCTCTGGCCCATAAGGTAGAACAATATCTTGCAAGTACACTTGCAACATATCTAGTCAGGAGCGGAGCAAAGTACAATTCTAGGTAATGAACAAGAACATCATGATATGAAAATGAGTACAGGAGAACATGAAATATAAAGTACAGGAAAAGAACATAAAAGTACATGAATGTAAGGTACAGGAAATAAAGTACAAGAATGTAAACCATGAACCTGAAGTACAAGATATGACATGTGCACAATATTTGAAATACAACTAGCATATGTGACCGACTGGGGTGAGTACAGGAATAAGTAAATGAGTACATGAATATCGGTACGGCTTAGGACCCGCGTGCACAATGCGAGGCCTAAGCTATCTACATGAATATCATAACATGGGTTTGGTCACATAGCTAGTGTATTTTCCCTTCCCGACCACAAGTAAGTACAAGAACATGAAAGTACAAGAGTACAAGATATTGTGTCATGACGTGTCACAAGAAAAATATAGGAATAATGTAAATGAACATGAACCATAGAATGTACTTGCCTTGCTCCGAAAAAGTATGGGTAATGTATGGAGCTGGATGTCCTCCTGTTTAATGATTTACAAGTTGGTTACTTTCAAAACAATATCAACTAGTTGTCTTTTACTAACCACGAACTAACTATAGAATATTTATTTTTTAAAAATACTAGCTATAGAACATTTCTAACTGGCTATAGAAAATATATTAAGTATATACACACATATAATATAAAAATCATAGTAGTAATAGGGCTACCTGAACATTTATTTATGCAAAATAGTATATATCATTATCACTACAAAGTTTATTTAGGAAGACCATGATGATACCTTGCTATCAGAAAACATTAAGTAGGCAAAATTTGTTTAGAAATCTTAAGTAAGTATTACTCATCAAAATAGGTTTTTATTAAAACTAGAATTACTAATGAGGGTTGAATGCTTAGCCAAATCTCAAGTAATAAGCTCAACTCAACACAACTCATAGTCCACATACAACCTAGGCTCCAAGCAACCTTGGCACAATCCTGACTCAGCAAGATATAATTAGAACTCATAAATTCAACCAACAGTTTATAACAATACAACCCAAAAGTCTAGTAGATCATTCAAATCTAAAGTTTCATTAAGCCAAGCTCCCACTTTCGTTGTTAACACTTATCAGCCTCTTGGACTTAAAGCTCAAATGAAACCCAACCTTCTGCTAACATCATTCCCAACCATGATATAGGACCTATCAACTGCAAGTAAATGGATGAACCTTGTATCCGTGACCAGTTCAAGCATTCTAAGGCAAAAATTCCCAGACACCCAAAAGTTAGAACAACTACTAGTCTAAAATTATATCTATATAGTACAGACATTTGAAGTGACATTGCCAACCACTATTTCTCTACTGCAACAATTATACTCGAGCAACTAAGCTCACCATTGGCTTGAATGCTCAACAAGCTCACACCCGACCTGAAATCCCCTGTACCAAGGCTCACCTATACAAGCAATGCTGCAGAAAATACAAATAGAAACCCTCCAATATAGCCAAGCCTACCCAGAATATGTACATATTCAACCTGACAATGTGAACACAAACTTCATCCGAATTGCACCAGTTCAAGCATAACTCAACAACCCAAAGTTCCAAACGAATATACATAACTTATCAAAATATTAGCTACAATATTATACAACTCTATTACAATATTAGTTACCATGTATCAATAGAACTCAACAAGTAGACAGGGTCAAAGGATTACTACAAACTCCACTGCAAGAGTATAAGCTATCGAATTAGCCCTTCCGGTCTCCTCTATGCCACATCTCGGATACGCACACACCCCTGGATACGAACAGCACTTGGTCGAACGTTAAAGGAAACGTACACAGGACATAAACAAAACCGGACACAACAACTGCACCCTGCATCCCGACCAAACCCCAGCAATCGACTTAAACTAAATAAATTCTCAATTTGCAACAGTAACACAACAATGGAGAGATCGAAGTATTACCTGAGAAAGGAATAATTGAGGAAGGCTTGGTCTCGATTCCCAGAGATCGGATACGGCTCTCTGAATCGGACATGAACGGATCTATGCGATTCTCGATGGAAGCAACGAAATCCAGTCGACTCGATCACTGATCCAAATCGAACTGACTAAATCTGACAAAAATAAACCGAGAAACCAAGGATCGATTATCAATCATCAAAACTCATAGATTCAATACTAATTAATAAAATGTTAGTGAAGAAAGACTCACCGCCACTTTGGTACTCACAGAACCACATATCGAACCATCAAGAACGGGTTCTTGCTTTGATTAATTGACTACATCAATGTTCAATCTATAGAACTCCGATCAGAATGAAAGAATCGATCCGAGATTGGGAAACACGAAAGGAAAAGATAATCGATAGATGATCGAGTAGAGCTCACCTTATTGCTCGCCGGAGAGGATGACTTGGACGGCCGATCGTCATGAACGGGGAGGCACGGTGACCTTCACGGCGATGATCGTCGGAGAAGAAGAAATCATGAAAAAAACTCCTCGCGCTGTGCCTAAACCACCGCTCGTTGTCGCCGAAAGATCAAGGAGGATGTCACATGGTCGTCGTTGCTCATCGTTGTTGAAAGAGAAGGATAGTCGGAGGGAAATCATCCACAGTCGTTGCTGACCAGGAGGAGTTGTCGCTCAGTCATCAGGAACAAAGGTTGTCACTGTCGTAGATGGTGGATGTAGTACCCCGTCCCCCTCAGTCAATCGGAGGAATCGAAATGCCGACGATGTTCGGACTTAGCCTTGCAACGGCTGCTCGAAGACATCGCTCGGTCGAGGCGACCGCTCGCTCAGGTGGGGTAGTTTCGGTGAACTCGCCTCATCTTTGCCTTCACATAATAAATCACATGTTTTCAACTTGCACAAGTAGGCTTAATAATAAAAGAGACGAATCCACATAGCTAAGAGAATAATCCCGATGGATCGAATCGAGTTTAGAACATGGAAAACGTCCCACGGTCGGCTTAGAGTTGGTGCACGGTGTGCTTTGAAAATGACACTCGGTCTTTCGTCCCATGGCTTGGGAGAAGGAAAGTTGGTCTTCGACACAAAACTATGAACTTGCCAAAGTCATAGGCGTCGCCCGCGTAAACGCATGATAAAGCGTGCACGGTTCTACTGCGCAAGGCTTGGCATAGCCTTTGCTCGTCCCTCGGGTTAAGTTGTAGGCTTGAGTAAGTTAGGCAAAGTTATACCGATCGACCTAAGTCATTCCAAGTGCTGTCCCGCTCATTGTCAAGTTAAATAGTCCCACGATCCCAAGGCCTATCATATGAGGTATGACTTGGACGATAGCGTTGCATAGAACACGAGTCGGTTTAAGACACGAGCTACGGTTGGTTCAGTGGAAAGTTAGCCACGGTCTGTCGATACTTAAGGCAACACGTTATGTTCAAGTTAAGTTGGAAGGCAATGCAGTAGCCATTTCCTGAGTCCAAAGAATGTTAAGTCTAAGCGATGGTTAGTTGCCGAGAGAAAATATGTCGGGACTGTGGTTCAGTCGCCGAGGCAATCCTGGTTTGGGCTCTGCAAAGAAGTGTAAAAAGTGGAAGAAGTAAAGCAAATGAACTCAGTGATGATGATGAGACCATGCAATTATGTTAAGTCTAGAAGTTAGCATAGGCGCGTGGTCATTGACAACTTATCGACAAGGGCGATGTTTCTTCGAGCGGCAACCCGGGGCCACGGGATCGACTCGGCCTAGGAGGAAACACGGTATAGCCGAGCTGGGTAATAGGCAACCGGTAGTTCGAGGACTTACATCGGGGATCTCTACCTGCGGTACAAGGGTCCCGAATGCCAGGCTATGTCCACTATGGCTAGTTAATGCCAGTAACCATTCATATAGATGTGTCGGCACGGGCGGCAATCCGCGTGTGTGCCTTTGGATTGAGTTGAGTGAAAGTGTATGCAGTCAGAGAATACAACGTTTGGGCCTAAGATTTGGCTACAACGAAGGCGGCGTGCTTCGACACGAGATGTGGCGTCGAGTGTTAAGTCATTGGCATAGAGTTGCATGAGTTAGGCTTGAGCTGTTGCGAGTTAAGTCGAGAAGGGCCGTAGGGCAAGTTGGGTGAAGTTACGTTGAGTTGCTGGGCACGACCTCGAAATATGAGGCACGGCCGCGTTGTCACAACACAAGTATAGACAAGACTAAGCGAGGAGGCGCTGCCTCAGAGATATTGAAGCACGAATCGAGTTCATGGCCCGACCGAGTCGTTACGTCCCAGAGTTTGGCTGAAAGACAACTATGAGTCAGTGTGTTGACATTGCAAGCAAACGAGAAGGTTTTGAGGCAAGGATAAGGATGTTATCGGTACGATAGCACGGTCACACGGAAATAGAGTCTATCGTGTAGTTGCCTCCTTGATTATGGCCGTAAGGCAAACACGACTTGATAGGTTAACGTTGTGGCACGAGAAGGTTCTAGAGGTAAAGTATGAGTTAACGTTGTTGTTGCAAGCACGGGATGGTCCTCAGACACAAGTATGCCAAGGCGTCTGTCATAAAACTGATCCTAAGACAAGACTAAAAAGACAATTGATAAGAATGGACTATCTTGCACAAAATAAATCAAACGTATTAGTTTTGTATGGGTGGGCGAGGAGCTCATTCCACCAGTACAGTTGAGTACTGACACCCACATAGTTTCCATGCGCAGGCACAGGTAGAAGCTCGTGGCGCGGAGCTCGCTTGGATGCGTCGAGACATGGAGTACCTTGGCGATTCGAAGCGTACGGTCGCATGAAGTCAAGACTTATACAGGACATAATGTATGGACATCGCCTTCCGAAACATCCGCTGGCTCGAGACATGTATTGAGAGATGAGAGAGAACTGAGTGAACTTGAAAAATATGAGAAGAGTGAGCTTGAGAGACTTGTAATCTTGGCCTTACGCCCCATTGTAACCGTTGTTTTCAATATCAATAAAGAGCTTTTTTGAATAACTTGTATTTCGTTCTAATTTCTGCTGCTATTATTCAATGTCTCTGCATGAAACTTCTGTGCGACGACCCCGTCGCAACCACTGAAATCGGCCGTTATAGAACCCACCTTGCATGAGCGCAATCTAGGCTCGTACGGCATCACGCCTTAGCGAGGACGATCGCTCCTACGGGAGCGGGGCGTGACATAATGGTATCAGAGCACGTCTTTAGGTCCTTGGACTATCGATTGAATTCTTTAACTCCGTTGTTTCTGTAAACTCTGAAATGTTGCTTCCGCAAAGATGATATCGTTGGTGCGCTCTCTCTCAAATGTCCCACGGATGTCCATACAATAAGTCTAGCTATTTTATAAAACATAGGAGAACAGTTTTTAATAAAATAAAAAGATGGTTTGCGTAAGCACGGTTGGCTAAGTCGAACTGGGCATATACACCAAGGATTGTGTCGACCTTAGCAAAGTCGAGTGCAGGATTCGTAATATTTTGAGCTAGAATGAGTTGAACTCGATAGAGTAAAGTGAGATGACTATCGATAGGGGTGCTATCGAGCGACGATATCGTCGGTGCGATATAGATGAGCGTGCTTGGAAATTGAGGAATGGTTCGAACGGGATTCGAAGAAGTCGATTTGATTCGAATGATAGTTTTGAGGATTTGTTGAATGACTTCATTTTTAAGTGGTGTATGCGATAGTCCCGGGAATGTCGATCGTTCGATTGAGGATGTGGGGTGTCGATGAGTCTATCAGCAAGCGTCGCGTGGATGCAAAGCCTTAGATTGAATATGATTGAGCAAAATATAGTCTTGAAGATTTTGATGAGTCGATTCGAACAACTTGGAAATTGACGCACACGGAACGTGCACGGGATTGAGGATTGCGTGAGTATAAAATACGAAAATGATTGAGTAGGTGAAATCGAATCGAGGAAAAAGTTAAGGTGTAGCGAATGGATAACTTGATCGAAAAAATTGATACGGATCATATATGAAAAGTTAGCACGATAGATAGATAGCGTGCATGAAAAGTTAAATTTTGAAGTTACACAATGACTCTAAGGATTGGAATGGATGTTGTTAGATGATTTGAGTTAGCAAGGAATAATGCGAATTGAGGAAATACGTTGGTCGATGACTTAAGATAAACGGATGAACAATACGTGAAATTGGTTTGAGGAAATTGATGTTGTGAATGATTCGAGGGATAATGATCGAACTTGAATTGAATGTTGAGGAGATTATCCAGTCGGACGATAGCATCATTCGTACGACTCGAAATTGGTTGCGAAGGAAGATCGTCACGTTACGCATATCGTCGATGGTATTGAGGCATATTAAAGATCGATATGCAATAACTCGGGGGTACTCTGACTCGGCGGATGACGATCGTGCAAGTGTTATTGTTCGGTTGGGTGTTATACTTAGGATTTTGATTGAGATAAATGTTGGATGAAAATGAATGTGTCTTGAGGGTTACGCGAATAACCACAGCGTCGACATTCTTGCCTTGTGTGAGCGCAACTCTAGCCTCGCACATGCGTCACGTCGGATTTGGGGTGATCGTTCCGCGTGAGCGTTGACATGGTAATTCTTGTCTCGGGAATGATCGAACTCAAAAAAATCAGGATGCGGCAACGTTGATTGTCTCGACTTGTTGGTTTGATGCGAAAGAAAATTCGAAGATGTTTGGACTTGCGATTGATGATTGAATAAACTTGAGGATTGAGTAGGTCCAATCCGTGCATCGAGAATGAATTAGTCTAGACGCAAAACAAGAGTTACGTCCCGATGAGGATAATTATCCTGCGGGAGCATGCATGGTGATTCATGCCTACCGTAGATAATCTGACTCGCGTGAGGACTGGACGCAACATATTGTTAAGCTAGACAACCTTATGATCGATTACGTGAATTGGAATAGTTGACTTAGAAAATATGGAATGTGAAATTTTGGTTCGCGATGAATTGCGTCATAGCGTGCTTGAATTGAGAAGGATTGATAGGCGAACTATATCGAACGTGTTTGAAGAGATAGACTATGTAAGTTGCTTGTTGGACGAGCGATATGTTCATGTCAAGGATTGGTTGAACGCTTGTTATCGTAGGATGGCTTTGCTGAATGACTCGGACCCCGTACGACAAATGTTGAGATGTGTGTAGGGAATCGATGCTCGATGGTTAGAAATCGGAGTGATACGAGCTTGGGTAGAAAATCTCGTACTATTAATTTGGTTGACCTTAGGATGGGGTCAGTGTTGATATTGTTGTTTGGGAACTATGATTCCAATACTGACGGAAAGACATAGCCTAGCGGTTAGGCAGACGTCCGAGTGCAAAGTGGTAGAATTTGTGGAGGCACCACTCGCGAGTCTTGGTTGACATGCACGTATATCAGGGACGCCTGAATATGTGTACGATCCAACTCGAGTGGTGATGGGGGATTCTCTATCACGAGGCTTGGCTGAAATACATGTATTTTGGGAACGCCTGGAATATATGCACGATCCAACTAAGTGATACGTTGAATCAAGTGAGACTTGAGGAACGAGAAAGTGTCGAGGATTTTAAGATCGTAAGTTTTAAAGAAAGGATCGAGGGTAGCATAAGCGTGGCTCGAATTTGAGAAATGCATAGAGGAAATGTGTGCGAGAGTCATTAAACATTCGAGTGATAAGTTGATGAGTAAGTGTACTCAGTTAGTTTCGAGGACGAAACTTTTTCTGAGTGGTGTATGATGTAGTGTTGCGTCCCTGATTATGGCCGTAAGGCAAACACGACTTGATAGGTTAACGTTGTGGCATAAGAAGGGTCTAGAGGCAAGATATGAGTTAATATTGTTGTTGCAAGCACAGGATGGTCCTCAGACACAAGTATGCCAAGGCGTCTGTCATAAAACTGATCCTGACAAGACTAGAAAGACAATTGATAAGAATGGAATATGTTGCATAAAGTAAATCAAACGTGTTGGTTTTGTATGGGTGGGAGAGGAGCTCATTCCACCAGTACAGTTGAGTACTGACACCCACATAGTTTTTATGTGCATGCACAGGTAGAAGCTCGTGGCGCGGAGCTCGCTTGGATGCGTCGAGGCATGGAGTACCTTGGCGATTCGAAGCGTGCGGCCGCATAGAGTCAAGACTTATACGGGACATAATGTATGAACGTCGCCTTCCGAAGCATCCGCTGGCTCGAGACATGTATTGAGAGATGAGAGAGAGCTGAGTGAACTTGTAAAATGTGAGAAGAGTGAGCTAGAGAGACTTGTAATTTTGGCCTTGCGCCCCATTGTAACCGTTGTGTTCAATATCAATAAAGAGCTTCTTTGAATAACTTGTGTTTCGTTCTAATTTCCGCTGATATTATTCAATGTCTCT
Organism: Iris pallida; assembly: GCA_029216955.1. Taxonomy (NCBI): domain Eukaryota; kingdom Viridiplantae; phylum Streptophyta; class Magnoliopsida; order Asparagales; family Iridaceae; genus Iris; species Iris pallida. Next base: position 2,743,574 of record JANAVB010028398.1, read on the forward strand.
GTATGGAACTTCTGTGCGACGACCCCGTCGCAACCGCTGAAATCGGCCGTTATAGAATCCGCCTTGCACGAGCGCAATCCAGGCTCGTACGGTATCACGCCTTAGCGAGGACGATCGCTCCTACGGGAGCGAGGCGTGACAGTGGAGGCGGTCTCTGCTCATCTAGGTGGGGCGCCGCCATGGTCGCCGTCGCCATCTCCACTATCTTCTTCATCAAGGGAAATTAGGGTTAGGGTTAGGCTTGTGGCAGATTTGGAGGGAAAATAGGGAGCTGGTTATCGGTTTGAGAGGAGATGAGATTTTTTCTCTCTCTCCTCACACAGAGACCCATATATAAGGAAAATAAAAGTGGTAGTTTCCACTTAGGCCCCTCCCCTTTTGCTATTTACAACTTACCAATTATTCAGTTAGAGAGAGGGAAGTTGGTTACAAGGTGGTTAGAAACCTTGGGAAGCACTCCAACTAATTGCTAGAATCTTCCCTCCCAAAAATTCTTCTAAAAATTTATAACCAATATTTCCTTTTATGAAATAAAAGAGGTATTTATTAATCAAAAGTACTAATCCACAAAATAAACCGAATAATTATTTTCAAAATTTTAAATATCAAGAAATACCAAAATTTTAATAATTCTGGAAAAGCATGGTTACAGTCCCAAACTATAATATATAGATGATAATGAAGCTACTAATACAAAATTAAGAACTAGCAAGACTAAGTAATACATGATCAGCTCTAGCTGCAGTCTAAAAAATATATAGATCATGTCTAGGCCAGTAGGCCAAAAGTTAAGTCCAAAACACGAGCTAAACACGTGTTCGGCGGTTAAACGTCTCAAAAGAATATGTACAGAAAAGAGTGGATAAGAGAAAGAACACCCACTCAGGCCCCCTGGTGCTCCGGGTGGTCACCATCGAGTGGAAGATCCGAAAGATCCTCGGGCTCCTCAACTAAATCTGGTCAATGCAAAAGCAGTAGGGGCAGACCTCCAATAGCAAGTACCACAAAGAAAGCTAAACTATGAACTAAAACCAGCATGCAAATCATAGCAACTCTAAAGTAAAGCAGTAAACGCAGGACATGAATAATGTAAAGGTACCATAGGAATATGAAAGAAAACTAGAAATATGTAAGAAAACATCATATGAACATGTGAATATACAGTGTATGTAGCATGTGATGAAATCGAGCATGTAGGACAAGTGGTAAGGACAAGCATGCGAGACATGTAGCAAAACTAAGACTGTAGCAGAAATGATAGCATGTGAGAAAATAGCAGGAAGCTAGGTACTGAAATAAGATAAACTGGAACAAGACTATACTAGACTAAACAGGAATGGACTCCATCCATCAATCACGGCCAAACAATGAGTACGACTTGATACTTTAGCTAACTAGGGTTGTCACAATCCTAATTACTAACATATGCAAGTTTGAGAAATCCGATCCAGTTACCTGCCATGCAGACTACCCGATTGATCCAAACCAAAAGAAAAACAAGTATAACAGATACACCGTAGTAAGATACGCGTGTCCTAAAGAAGTGCCCCACTCGACGGTGTGCTGGAAGAGTGCTCATCATGACAGATAGCTCCAAATCCCTAGTATATATATATATATATATATATATATATATATATATATATATATATATATATATATATATATATATAAGACCGAAAAACAAGGGGTACAGGTAACCGGGAAAGTCTCACCTCCCAATGATCTAGATAATCAAGCTAGTTATATAGTTCCTAACATTTTTATTTAGGATTTCAGGTGTGACATTCCGCAGAATCCATCCTAAACATGAGACATGCGAGACTCGACAAGACAAGCAAGATTGTTCACTACAACAAGCCACAATAAGACATGACAATATCAATACAAGAGTACGCTACGACGAGCCACTATCAAGGAGCTAGACATGTACTGGAGTCAAGAGTGCGCCATGACAGGCCACTATCAAGCAATCTAGGAAAAGACATGTACAAGAGTGCACCATGACAGGTCACTATCAAGGAACTAGACATGTAAGGAAATCAAGAGTGCGTCATAACATGTCACTATCTAGAAGCTAGGCATGAACATGTACCGGGTCCAACCAAGTATGACAAGACAACACAGTAGACTGGCATAGTATGTACATTAGAACAATATGTAAAAAAAATTCATGAATTTAAATCGAAATCAGAAAGTATACAACATGGGTACTGGAATGGAATTTCGACGGTACAAATCGGTACACTGTCGGTATGCCGATTTTTGTCACAACAACTTTTCAAGCTAAAATGAGGGCTCACAATCGAAATTCCGGCAGTACACACCGGTACACTGTCGGTATGCCGATTATCGTCACAACAACTTTTCAAGCTAAAATGAGGTCTCATAATCGAAATTTCGGCGGTACACACTGGTACACCGTCGATATGCCAATTATCGCCGAGAAACAATACTAAAGGCTAGAACAAGTCCCGAGAACCAAGGCTCGTCCCGAAAGTTGTTAAAACTAGTATAACCATGAAAATAATACTAGAGGAAGGTCGTACATAGCTTGCATATTAAGTCACATGGCAATGACCCCGGTATCGTCTCCGATACGGAGTTTTCCTACTAGAATAATAAACGAACATAGCAAATAACGAAAGCCTAGCTCAGACCAAATTTCTGGAACGGACAAAATGACCATTTTTATGAGATAAACATATTTAGTAAAGCTAGTAGTAGAAAATACTAGACTACCAAGGCAATGGTAAACAAAAACCATTATAAAGCAATAAGGACGTCCAGTAGTTCGGCAAGATGTACTTGTCTAATAAAGCTCCAAGCCTATACTTCAAATCCATCACAAAGAGGGGTTCAGAAACTGTAACTACCATATTTCTAGTTTGAGGGTATTTTTGACATTTTTGGGATTATTTGAATTTATTAGAATTTATTTGAATTTATGAGAATTTTTAGAAATTATTTGGAATTGTTTGAATGAGGGTTGACTAGGTTGACTTTGATTAGCTTTGACTTTGTGACCTAACCCTAGTTGAGTGGGACTTGGCTAGATATGAGACCCTAGGTTAAGTTAAGTTAACCATACTCTAGTTAGTGAAATCAATTAGGAATATAGAGATTAGAATAGAAAGATTTTGACCACAAGTCATAACTTGTGATTTTTGACACATTGTTTTATGACTAAGCCCAAAGCCCATTAGCCAAATGCCCAACCCTAACCCTAACATTATTTTTCCAGCCACTTAACCCATCCTAGGGATCCCCCCTTATAAATATTCTCTTAGAAATTAGGGCTAGCCTCTAATGAAGAACAAGCTTTAGAAAGAGGTAATTTCTCAACTTCTAAAATCCCTAAAAATTCCATTTTAGCTCCATTTTCCCTCAAACAAATTGCAATGGGTTTTAAATGAAGTGTTCTTTTTGTTGTTACATGATATTCTCAGATTCAAATCAATTTGGAGAAGTTTGACCATCAAGAGGAACACCTCTCTTTAGAGCTTTTTGGGGATTTTGATACATAGAGGTAACTTTCAATCTACACCATGAAATCCTGATTTTATTGCATATCTAGGGAGCCCTAGGCCTAACCTAACTGTAGGAATAGGAAACCCTAGAATTTGAGTCCAATTCGTGTCCTATTTGGACACGTATCAGTGTCCTTGTTCAACTGTTTGATGAAATGCCCCAATGGGCATTTTGATCTATTTTTTAGAAACTAAATGAATAGGAAATTAGTTTTTGATGTTGCTTATGCATTTCTTTTGGACTGGGGGTGTCACTGTGTCATGTCGTGTCGGATTTGACACGTACACACGCGGGTGCACGCGCGCGTGCAGGCTGTGCACGCTGTCCTGCCACTCGGGGGCTTTTGCTCTTTGCACACAGTACTTGGACACGCCAAATTTGGCATGGACACGGGGGCAGTGTCTGCGCACACTCCCCCAAAATTTTAGAGCACCACGTTTTGTGTCGGACACGTAATTGGGCCCGCACTGGGTTTACACTGACACAGTTCACGTGGATTTTGGGCACAGATACGGCCTTCGTGTCATGTCTAGACACAGCGTGGACACCTCGTGTTGACACGAGTGTTTAGCCCTAGTATGGGCGTACACGTGTGCACGAGCACGTGTCTTAATTCGTATCGTGTCCGCGAACACAGTGAACACGTGCACGATGATTGGCCTGTTTTGCACTGTTTTCGTATTTTAATTTGTTTGGACACGTTTGTGTCCTCGTGCTTGGACACAAACACATGGTATGACACGTACACTATATGTACTTTCTTTACCAACCATTAGTTTAGCTTTTTAGTTTAATTTTGTTGATCATTTCACAAATACCCAAATTTTTTATACCTATAATATCAGTCCCTATTCTTCACTGTTTTCCAGTTTTTAAACATGAACTTTGTCATCAATTTAAACCTATTTAATACTGTTAAATGTTTGGTTTAAGTCCCAATTAGGGTTCTCCTATAGGTAATCTAGTTGTGTGTCGAATTTAGTGTTGTTTGGTGAATAATTGCATTCAAATGGGGTTGAGATAGGTGTAGACTGAACTGGGTTCAGTTTGCTGATTTTTTTGTGCATTGATTTCCTTTCCTTTCAGTCAAATTTCTGATGTTAATACATGAATTGATTTCCCTCTATTTCTTACTGCACAGCCTAGTATGACAGTCCCTATTTCACATCCCTTACCCCACTGCTACACTCCCACATCACCCCCCCCTCTCTACACACATTGTTTTACACACACACACACGGGCATTCACATACACACACACAAGCATTTACATACACACTATTTCACTCTCTTACCATTCACTCTAACACTCACTCACTGCTCACTGTTTTCCCCACTCACACACTTCACTTGACACATCTCTCACACCCTCACCTAAACACTACACACAGTTACACACACATGGTTCCTCAATGACACACACACACATATACACTCTCTATCATATCATGTATGTATATTTATATATATAATATGTATTATGTATATAAATTATGCATATGAATGTATATGCAATATGGGTAGCCTAGACATGTGTATTTTGATTTGAGCCTAGGTATATATAATATATATATATGTGAAGTTCCTAATGTATTGTACTATAACCTAGTATGTGTGAGTGTAATATATGTAGACTCTGTGTATGTATCCATGGATATGGCTACCCTATGTGTATAGACTTGTAGTGACTAGGTTGAGTTGTGGTGTGTACTAGCTAGTATGAGTTGTAAGGACTTGGTATGCTAGCATAGGCTAGTTTAGCCTAGTTTAGACTAGTATAGACTTGATTAGCCTAGAATGACTTGTTTGACCTAGTTTAGACTTGTTAGACCTAGTTTGACCATAGTTGACCAAGTTTGACTTCTAGGGTTGACCAGAGTTGACCAAGAGTTGACTTTGGCCTAGATTGACCTAGACTCATGTAGAGTGCATAGTATAACTTTATTTTACCATTTTAGACTTGTTGTGACTTGTGCTGTTCTGATTAGGAGCCAGACACCACTCATCGGACAGTACTTTCATATTGGACACTCAGATACCAGGCGAGTACATTCTCTGATCATTTCATATCCTGCTTAGAATTATTTTCTGCATTAAATTACTTTACTTGTTACTGTCACGTTGGTCACACGGATTGGTACTATATGGATCCCTTCTTGAGATATTATCCTTAGGGAGCATCGGGTACTACATGTTCTGTGCATTTCACTTACATGGCGTATCACTATGCTTCATTGGTTCTTTGATCACTTGTGACATATACTCTTATGATCACAGAGTCTCCTAGAATCCTTATCCCATTTACTGGGTATCCTAGAATCTCCTAGAATCCCCATTTATGGGACATCCATGTATCACCCTTCGGGGGCCTTTGCATGGAATCATAACATAACCTGGTTGGATCCTTGTGTATTGATTGGGGGTACGGGAGAGTAGAAATAGACATGTGAATACTATCCAAGTAGTGTAGCATCAGAATCTTTCCATAGTGTAGCATCAGAATCTCCTATGCTATTTACATGTCTATATTGTACTCTGACTCACTAGCCACTGTTAGTCTCTATTTATAGTGGATATTTCTATTACAGTTCTTTCTCTGTTTACATACTGCATTTCCTTCAGTACCTGTATCTTACTTTACTGCATGATTATATTTTCTAACCTGCTATGGACTGTTGAGATGTACTGTGCTCGCTCCTGTCCTGACTGGACCTGTTGAAAATATTACAGAGGACGAGGAGGAGGCCTGTGTGGATACCTTCTACGGGGCAGCCCTAGACGATACTTGCGAGCTGGACTCTCAGGAGGACCCAGCTCTAGCTGAGGACATTACCCCCATTGCCTAGACTAGCTTAGTTAGGCCTTATCTTATTTTATGTTTTCTAAAGAAAAATTAAAAGCAAGCGAGAAGTCCAGGAAAACATGCTATCTGGATTAAGATAGAAAACTCATAAATTATAAAATTCAACTAGAGTAATGTACAAGAAATGTAAAAGCAATTTAAACACACAGAAACAACAACATCACGAATTCCTCCAATCATACTCAAACAAAAGGTAGAAATAGATATACGAATAAGTATACCTCACGAGTCAAACAGATACGGGCAATGAGCTCGGATATCATCCTTGCGCTCCCAAGTCGACTCGTCCGGTGAGTGATGATCCCAGGAAACACGAACTAATCGGATAGTCCGGTTCTTGAGAATCTTCTCCCTCCGGTCCAAAATGGATACGGGCCTCTCCACATACGATATGTCGGTACCAACGACCAGCTCGAAATGATCTAGGATATAGCTCAAATCTGGAACATACTGACGCAACTGAGATACGTAAAACACGTCATGTACCTCGCGTAGCGACGGTGGAAGAGCAAGATGATATGATACATCTCCTACTCGCTCGAGAATATCGAACGGTGCAATAAATCTAGGACTAAGCTATCCCCGTACGCCAAACCTGATGACACCACGGGTAGGCAAAATCAACAGAAATATGTGGTCGCCGACAGAGAACTCAAGATGACGTCGATGCTGGTCTGTCTAGTAACGCTGTTGATCCTGAGATACTCTGAGATGCTCTCTGACCTGCCTAACTACTCTAACTGACTGAGCAATCATCTATGGACCAAGCATATACCTCTCTCCAATGTCATCCCAAACTAGGGGTGACCTACATCTCCAACCATACAAAGCCTCGAAAGGTTCCATCTGAATGCTCGCCGGGAAGCTGTTGTTAAAAGAGAACTCCACCAAATGTAAGTGATCCTTCCAAGAACCACGGAAGTCAAGAGTGCACGATCGAAGCATATCCTCTAAAGTCTAAATCGTACACTCCGACTGACCATCTGTCGGAGGATGGTATGCTGAACCGAAACTCAAACGGGTATCCAAACTCTGCTGAAGACTCTGCCAGAAATGAGAAGTGAATCTGGAATCCCGTTATGAGATTATGCTAACTGGCACCCCATGCAATCTGACAATCTGACTCATGTACAGCTCGGCCAACTGCTCTGTAGACTGACCAACTCTGAAAGGTAGAAAGTAGACAACCTTCGTGAGTCGATCCACTATAACCCAAATGGCATCTCTACCAATCAGGATTCTAGAAAGACCAGTCACGAAGTCCATAGTAATATGATCCCACTTTCACTCCGGAATCGATAAAGGCTGAAGAAGTCCGGCCGGTCTCTGATGCTCAGCCTTGACCTGCTGGCAAACCAAGCACCGAGAGACAAACCGAGCTATCTCCCTCTCTATACCATTCTACCAGAAATGCTGAAGAATATCACTGTACATTTCTTCCCTCATGGATGAACATAATACTGAGAACCGTGAGCCTCCGACATAATCTCTTGCCGAATATCTCCGCTCGGCACACAAAGATGACTTCCAAACCGGAGTGTCCCATCCATATGGATGCACAACTTTACTCTGCGCCCTGCCACACACTCTGCTCTGAGATGCTGAAGCCTGGCATCCCCTGACTATGCTGCTATGATCCTCTCCATAATGGTAGACTGAACTTGCAAGCCTGCCATCATAGCTGCCTCACCAGGTAATGCTACCTCAATGCCCATCTCCTGAAGATCCTCCTGAAGGTGATGTTGCTCCGTCAAGAAATATACTTCGGATCTCCTGCTCAAAGCGTCTGTAACGACGTTTGCCTTCCCGGGATGATACTGAAAATCAACATCATAATCCTTCAATAACTCAAGCCACCTCCTCTGTCGTATGTTCAGATCCCTCTAGGTGAAAACATACCTCAAGCTCTTATGGTAAGTGAAAATCTTCACTCGATCACCATACAAATAATGCCTACAGAGCTTGAGGGCAAACATGACCGCGACCAACTCAAGATCATGCGTCGGATAGATCTTCTCATGGTCCCGAAGCTGCCGAGACACATAAGCTGTCACTCGACCGTGCTGCATAAGAACACAACCAAGTCCCCGGCCTAACGCATCACAATACACCGTGAACCCACCTGGTCCGACGGGTAATGTCAGAATATGAGCTAAAATTAAACTCTGCTTGAGTTTCTCAAAAGAAACCTGACAAGCATCTGACCACTTAAAGCACACATCCTTACACATCATCCATGTCATGGGTGTAGAGATCCTAGCAAAGTCTGCCACAAACCGTCTGTAGTAACCTGCCAATCCCAAAAAGCTGAGTACATCAGAAGCTGTACGAGGTACTGGCTAACTCTCGATAGCCTCAACCTTCTTGGGGTCCACCTCAACACCACCTCCGACAATAATATGATCCAAGAAAGAGACTCGATTGAGCCAAAAATTGTACTTGCTGAACTTCGCATAAAGTTGCTGGTCCAGAAGAATCTGAAGAACCACACGAAGATGCTGCTCGTGCTCTACCTCAGTCCGACTATAGACTAAGATATCATCAATAAACACTTTCACAAACTGGTCTAAGTGGGACATGAAGATGTGATTCATGAGATCCATGAAGATTGCTGGCGCATTGGTCGCTCTGAAAGACATAACAAGGAACTCCGAATTGCCATACCGAGATCTAAACGCCATCTTGGGTATATCCTGCTCTCTGATTCTGATCTGATGGTACCCAGACCGTAAATCGATCTTCGAAAACACAGCCGCTCCACTAAGCTGGTCGAACAAGTTATCTATCCTGGACAAGGGTGTAACGTTTCAGAACCAGAATACTGGAGAGCGGGGGCGTACATAGCCAGCTACGTATATTGAAGTGCAACCCACCTCGCTATACGGTCACGGCTGTCTAGATACATGAGGGTTTAACTACAAGCCAACAGTCTCCTATGGTCATGAACAAGTCTATTGTCTCAATCTCAAGCAAGCAATAATAGTTACAAGATGTCAGAGCACCAAATATATAATAGCAAGGCGTCCCATACATTATATATTGGATGATCATGAAGCTAGTCGTTACAAAATGTCAGGACTAGCAAGAGTTTAGTCATACATGATCAACCCTAGGATCTGTTAATCATGTTACAGCCCGTAGGCAGACAGTAAATAAAGGTACAATACGAGCTAACACGTGCTCGCCGGCTAAACGCCTCAAAAGAATAATTTTACAATAAAGTGGGAGGACAAAAAGAAACCCACTCGTTGCCAGGGTTACGCCTGGTGGTCACCATCTGGCTGGAAGACAGGTGGATCCTCTGGTGCTGCTCCGATATCTGGCCACACAAAACCAGCTGGGTCAGACCCCAGAAAGAGCAAGTGCCATAAAGGAGATTTCACTTAGGAACTAAAACCAGCATATCACAATAGAATATTAAGGATAAATAATAAATAAAGAACTGATAATAATAGAGATAACAACAGTAAACTGAGTACGAAGAAACCATTCAAGTAGCCAGGTCACAACCCTTAAACCAAACAAGGACCGGGGTTGCAGCCCTTCACCTGAATAGAAACCCGTCTCGAATACTATTGGTACAGTGAAGACAATAAACGAAAAGAGGACACAGAACTGCTCCGGGAGCCAGGTTACAACCCTTAAACCAAACAAGGACCGGGGTTATAACCCTTCGCCTGAACAGAACTGGACCCCTGATCTTTATTGCTAAGGCCAGCATAATTAATCATGATATTAAGGTAAGGTAAAACATGACGAACATGGCATGGGGTTGCAATAAGACAATAAACGAAGAGAGGACACAGAACTGCTCCGGGAGCCAGGTTACAACCCTTAAACCAAATAAGGACCGGGGTTATAACCCTTCGCTTGAACAGAACTGGACCCTCGATCGTTATTGTTAAGGCAAGCATCAATAATCATGTCATGTCACAATCTTGCACAGGATCAGGATAAGACTAAGCGGGAATAAACTCCATCCAATCAATCACGGCCAATCAAGTGTACGGCTTGATACTTTTAACTAACTAAGGTTATCACAGGCCTAGTTACTAGAAAGATGCAATGAGATTATCCCAACAGCCACAAGCCCTGCAGACCATCCAGGTTATCCGGGTTGAATGTCCGTTTATGAAGAATGCAACATGTGACTGTGTGCTGGAAATGTGCCCTACTCGTCGGTAGGCTACAAGTCCACTTGAGCGCCCAAATAACGGGATTGCCTGTAGCTGGAAAATCTTTTCATGACTACTGGATTATTCTAGTTATTAGCCTTAGTTGAATTCAGTAGTTACGCTTGACCGTGGTACTCAGGGATCCCCATCCTAGACATGATGCAAGACATTACCAGTTTATTTGTACAAACACAATCGCCCACGGTGTCCAGATCTTTCATACATGTCATGTCATGCTACCTGTCGTAACAGCATGTCGAGATATATCATGTCAGTTTACTTGTCAAGAGTGCGCCACATCGGGCCACTATCGTTTTCTATTCTTATATTATCATGAATGAGAGAAACTTGCATAAAATAACTAGTGACATATTCTTGATGCCAAGGAAAAGATCTACAACTTTCACGTTGGGAGTTGTAAGAAATTCGAACCACAATTCGGTCAATTAGGACATATAATAGTTAGAAATAGCCAAAATAGGCATTATACGGCCTATTCTGCGACACCATATGCGGCCAACTGCGACATACGGCCTATGCGGCCCAACTGCGATACCCTATACGGCTCAACTGCGACATGCGGCTTATGCGGCCCAACTGCGACACCATATGCGGCTTATGCGGCCCAACTGCGACACCTTATGCGGCTCAACTGCGACATACGACTTATGCGGCCCAACTGCGACACCATATGCGGCCAACTGCGACATGTGTCTTATGCGGCTCAACTGCGACATCATATACGGCCAACTGCGACATGTGCCTTATGCAGCTCAATGGTGACATCATATGCGGCCAACTGCGACATATGCCTTATGCGGCTCATTCGCGACATCATATGTGGCCAACTGCGACATGTACCTTATGCGGCTCATTCGCGACATCATATGCGGCCAACTGCGACATGTGCCTGATGCGGCCCAACTGCGACACCCTATGCGGCCAACTACCACATGCTGACAGATGAACATAGAAATGACCAAAAATGCTTTTGGCCATAACTTCCTCATCCGATGTCGAAATCAAGCGAAACAAAAGCCAAAACCGCATAAAATTGAATTCTCTACAACATAGAACCAATAGTTTTCGAAAATAATCAAATTTTTGAGATCAAAACTAAGAAAACTAAAAAGTTACAAACTTAGATCTACAAGAACCCATCCATCAAATCCAAAAATGTCAAGTTCTAAAGAGGCTTAGAATCAAGTAAGAAAGAGAATGGAACAATAAAACTTAAGATCCATCATGAAGCAAGTTTGCACTTGCCTAGCTTTCTTCCCTGGTAGGTGGAAGAGTAATGGTGGAGAAGAAGAAGTGAAGGAGAAGAATAAATGAAGAGAGAGAGAGTTAGGTAGAAATATAAAGGAGGGTGGTGGTGGTAGGTGGGGGTTCGGTCCACCTAAAATCAAGTCAAGCCGAACCAGTAAAAAGTTGAACCGAACCAAGAAGAAAATGCCAAAATAACCATGCAGGAAAATACGCAATACGAGTCAAAAATACGTACACGTATACCAAGATACGTAACACGAACCACAGGCATTACAAAGGAATACTTGTTCTTCACGGCCACCGCGTTAAGCTGACGATAGTCAATGACCATACGCGATGAACCATCCTTCTTCTTTATAAGAAAGGTTGGAGCTCCCCAAGGCGATCCACTAGGACGAATGAATCCCTTGGTCCTAAGCTCCTCAATAGACTGATACAGTACCAACAAATCTGAAGGAGACATCCAGTAGACTCTCGCTGACACTGGCTCTGCTCCCGGAACCAAATCAATATAATACTCAATCTTCCAAACTGGAGGCATACCGAAAAGCTCCTCGGAAAACACATCGAAAAACTCACAAACTACTCTGGGCAACAGCACCACCTCAGCTACATCCATCCACATGACCACTGGTGAAGACTCCACATCGCCTTTAGAGAATGAGAACTCCTCCTCATTCGGAACACGAAAGATAACCTTGCCAGCATGACAATCTATCGTAGCGTGTCGAGCACTCAACCAATCCATACCTAGGACGACATCATAATTGCCTATAGGAAAATCTATCAGCCTAGCAGGAAACTCCCTCTTGCATACTATGACTCTACATGAGGCATAGACTCCGTCTACTCCTACTAGGCCGTTACCAGTAAGTATATTCAACCTTACATGCAAAGATCTGGCTCCAAACTAACACGTGTCAAAAATTGTGCAGATATAAACGAATACGAAGTAACAGAATCAAATAAAGCTGAAGCTGAATGAGAGTGAACGAGAATAGTACCTGCGAACACCTCCCCTGCTACTAGTGCCTCTTCGATAGAAAGCGTGAAAGCCTGACCCTGGCCTCTGGGTTCTGGACCCCTTTGCTGCTGCTGGCCTCTCTGCCTCTGAACCTGAGCCTGAGCATACTGCTGAGGCCTCTGCTGCTAGAACTGCTGAGACTGCATCGGGAATGGCCTCTGGGCCTACTGTTGCAGAACCGACGCTGGCACCCTGAACTGCTGGCTGGAAGGATATTGATCCAGTCGAACTCCTCATGGGACAAGCCCCTATCTTGTGGTCCAGTGCTCCACAAGCTAGGCACAAGTCATGTGCCCTACGATACTCTGATAAGACATGCCCTCCCTTTTCGCAATGGGAACAACCAACTGAGGAATACTGCCTCTGCTGCTGAGGACGCGGCTGAGACGACTGCTGAAAGGAAGCCGCCGGAGCCGGTCCCCTCAGAGATCCAATCGTCAAAGCTCGAACTGCTGGAGCCGGTGCTGACGACTGGAAAGATCCCTTCCTTATGACAACTGCCACACGCTCCCTAGCCGGAATCCCTGTTGCCTCAAAAATGGCCTCAGTATCCTGAAGCCACGCATCAGACGCAATCGCATCCTCTGTACCGTAGAAGTACGGGGGATGGAGATGCCTGAAGCTGCTCGCAGAATCGTAGACCTGAGCACCACCCCTCTCCAAGGCCGTCTAAACAGAATGGGTGAGAACATCCCTTTGACGCTGCTACGACACCATGAAACTTCTTAAAACATCCACCAGTGCTTGAACAATACCCTCTAGCTGCTCTGGCTGAACTGGTACTGCTGGCTGAATAGGCAGAACTGGCGACTCTACCCTCCGGTCTACTCTAGACTCTCCCCCTGAATGCTGAGGTTGAGCCTTCCGAACTGGTAAAACTGGCGGAAGCTGACCCACCATTGCTGGAATCCGAACAAGCTAATCGGAAGGACCAGAAATAGTGCCCCTGAAAGTTTAAGGACACATGGATCAGGTCGAAGGAACAGGAAAGATCAACGATCAAAGCAGATATCCGGTCAAAGATCAAAGGTAAAGAGTAATACGAAGGATATCAATGGAGAATAATTTATTACTGTAACTCCTCTTCCCGAATTTTTGTATTTATTTATTTTATTTTATTTTTAAATATTTTTCAAGTAGAAAATAATATTTTTGTATATAGAGTAGAAAAGAGATTTTTTTAAATATATGAGATTTTACGGAGATAGATTTTAACTGGTGGATTTATTATTATGAAATATTGTACAATTTGAATTTATAAAATACAATTGAATGATATTAATATTACGTCCTTATTATGAACAAATTAATTAATGTAGGCACTGTTTTATAATATCTGAATAAGGATTTCTAAAGTGGTTTAGAATATTTTCTACTAATAAAAGATTTGTTATATCTATTTCAGATAGAATTTTGAATTTTATATATATATATATATTTTTTTTTTATATACATATATATATAATATATACATTGATGACATAGAATATTATCTAACTAACTATTGGATATCTAAATTTACATGATTTTAATTTGTTGATAAATATAAAATATTATTTTGAGTATTTAGGTTGATCGTTTCATTGTTTCAAATTTAAATTCATATATTCAAATTAGTTTGATAAATATTGATTGATGAGTTAAATTAATATTATTATCCTTAATAGATTTGGATTAGCTTAATTATTTTGAATGTTCTTTTGAATTTAAAATAAAGAGAAGAGGGTTATCTACAAAGACTGAATACTTTGATCGAACTAAAAGTTTAAACCCGATATATGGAGAGCCTTCCTTTTTTCTCATATCTCAGTACCTCACCTCTACCGCAGCCAACGCCCATATTCTCCATGGCCAACCATGTCAGTGCACCGTGCACCGTGTCCGTGCTCATCCAGTTCATTCCCTAGTTTTATTACATTTACAGTCTTTCCTTGCGTGCCCGACACCCCAGACACAACTGCGAGTCGACTCTTGTGTCTCGCAGGACACGTCGACTCTAATACCATCGCTAACCCGACTAGCAACCACGCCTCAATCAAGTCCCCGGCGCCATCCAGACTTAGCTTCCGTCTTCATCACGCCTCCCCGCGCCGACGAACACCAGATCCGGCAGCCACAGCCATCAGCATGCTTTCTCCTCCGCGTGCCGTCGAGACTCCCTCCACCGGAAGCCCGCTGCCGCAGAACCCTCTCGAGCTTTACCGCTCCTCCGGCAACTCCGTGGCTCCACTGCTCCTCCATCTGGCATCCACCCTGCATAGAAATTGCCTTTCCGTCGTCGACCGCCGGTGGGAGCCGTGCGCCGAGTCCTCGCGCTGCACATCCCTTCGTCGCTATGGTCCGCGCGCATGACTTCGCCCCGGCCAGCGCAGCCACGCTCCACCCACCGTAGATCCGCCCCGAGCGACCGCCCGCGCACCGGTTGGATCCCGACGCCAACCTCAGAGCCGACCTTCGTCACGCCTCTTCCGACTTTGCTAGAGCCCTCCAGCGAGCAGGAGCTCCTACCGTCGTGCCAGCACCGGTGGGCTGAGTCTACAGCAGTGCTCGATCGCGTCCTCTAGTACCACCGCAGCAATACCCCGACCACCCAGGACATCAATGCCACCACCACCAAAACCATTACCGTCACCTTCACCATAACCACCGCCATCATAAGCAAACCGCCGCCGCCACCGTCACCCAAACCCCACCGACCTAGCCTCCTCCTCTGCGTACCTGACGACCATGCTACGACCTCATGGCCGCCTTGAACCTCTCGTCTTTGGCGCCACGATGCACCAACCACCCCAACGAGCTCCACCGATCGAGCTTCCGAGCACCCTGTAGGAGCGTAAAAAGTACTTCATAGACCAAGTCAAAGAAGTTGAGAACTTTACGCAATTCAAACTGATTCAGACTCAGACTTTACGCGGAGATCAAACAGAGTACAACTCTACGCGAGCTACTTTACGCGAGAGCTATTCACTGAGCTTTTACGCGAAGGACAGGCTATCAAATCATCGTATTTAATGCGCGTGATACTGTTCTGACGTAATGATTTTCTGACAGCGGACAGCACAGAAGTCAAGAATAATTGATTTACACCAAACCCAACACTGTCATTTAGTGTGCAGATGGGCTACTTTACGCTCAAGAGATTGCTTCTTTTACGCACGAAAGCTATTCGAGCTTTTACGCTCAAGGCTGTTGTGTGCGTAAAGTTTATTTGAGCTAATTTTACGCTCAAGGCTATTTTTAGCCACTTTACACGGGAAGTTTATTTTGGGCTATTTTACGCCCAGTTTGCTACTTTACGCAGGAAGTATATTTTGGGTCATTTTTACGCCCGATCTTTTCTGGCAACATGAGAACGTGGTCTGCTTACGTGGCTTTCATGCCACACTTATAGAGGAACGTGTGTACGTGCTCTCCTCATTTTGTTGAAGTAGTGGGATACGTGTCACCATGTGTAGAGATCAAAACTCTACATGAGACACGTGTCATCATGCGTAGAGGATGATTTTCATCGTGGGTGACAGTTACTCACGTAGAGACCCAATTTTGTTGCTTTTTACGCACAGAGGGTCTAGTCTATAAATAGACTTATTTTTTAACACAGACATCATCAAGAGATCAATAGAGAGACAGGAGAGAAGATTCTGAGAAAACTCATACTTTCAGAGTGATATTCCCAGAAGTATTTCTTCAAACTTTTTCTCAAGAACAGGGTAAAGCAAAGCAGGAAAGCATTCGACTGTGCCATTAGTGTCGTTGCTCGATACCTTTCTGGTGACTTAGTTCTTCCGATTGTTCATATTCTTCAAGCAGTTTTCTTCATCATCATCGTATTGTCCAAGGAACAAAGTGATCACTTTCAGATCAGACTTCCATAGCAATACTTCCCAGAAACAATTTGTACTTTTTGTACTTTTTCTCGTTTTCTTTCAAAAGCCAATTTTAGGTATTTTGTTAAGTGAAACAAAATGGAGACTCTGCTGGGGATGACCTTCTCCTCTGACGAGAGGGCAATTGCTCAATATGATGATGTGTTGGTCGGATCGACAAAGAAGACTCTGGTTGTGCACTTCGACCAGACTGCTTACGAAGAAATGCTCCGAACTGGGGGTAGTACTCGCTAGTCTAATATTCAGAAATCGCGGAAGGCACGAAAAGTTTGGATCCCTAAATCCAAAGCATCCTCGGATCTCCCTTCTGTCTCTGAAGGCAAAGAAATCTTTCCTATTCCTGTTGTGGAGGCTCCCGTCTGTGACGAGGCAGTCTCTACTTCAGTGATACACCCTGGGCGTAAAAATAAGTCTTTCGTCTGTGACGTGGCAGACTATCAAGTTTTACGTTCTGTGCGTAAAAATAAGTCTCCCGTCTGTGACGTGGCAGACGCTCAAGTTTTACGCTCTGCGCGTAAAAATCAATTTTTACACTCTGCGCGTAAAAACCAGTCTCCCGTCCGTGACGTGGTAGACACCCAAGTTTTACGTTCCATACGTAAAGGAAAATCTCTCGTCTGTGACGTGGCAGATACTTATGTTTTACGCTCTACGCGTAAAGGTAAATCTTCTGTCGATGACAGTGTAGATAAAGTTCACAATGATGCCTTTGCATCTAAAGTGAATTTACCTACACGCATGCAGCATAAAAACATGAATTCTATTGTTGGTAAAACTTCAGTTTTTCACCAATAACCTTCTTACACTGCTTTACGCAACGTACTAAACCTTCAAATTACGCGTAATGCTGATGGAGTCCTTTGTGCACAAAAATTGTAAGATTTACGCACGCAACTCCATGCGCGTAAAAATGTATAATTTGGTTCTGCTAATGCAGCCAGTAATCTTCTTTATACACAAGGGACTAAACGTTTCTCTGTCCCGAATGTAATCAAGAAGACTACTCCCTCCACTCCTTCTGATTTACGCGAGTTGCTTGTACAAATACGTAAAGACAGAAAATCTCCTGTGACACTCCCCAAAGAAAATCATCATTGTGAGTGTCACCAGATTGTAATCAAATATTGCTGTTCGGCTTCTAAATGGTCAGTTTTTGACCGATTAAGTTATAATGTGCCTCATCAACAAGCTGATGACCAAGAACATGAGTTGTCATATGCTTCAGTCAATATGGCATTTCATACCAATAGAGGACGATGTCCAAGACGCAACTCGTCCCAGACTCCTGGTCAACAACAGTTCAATCGACTTCTTGATAGTTTCGAAGGGGTATATCAGAAAACTCGATCAAGAAGTCAAAGACAGTTGCAGTCTTCTGATTCAGAAGCTGGGGGTACCTAGTCGTTGGAGTCAGAAACTGATAGTGTTGATTCATACCTCTATACCAATCCCTCTGTATCTTCAAGGGAGGTTGAACCATATGTTATCGGAGATGAACCGGAGACGTCAACTGCTAATACAGAACAACGTCTCTCTGCAGTTGAGCAGTCACTGAAAGACATGCTTGCCATGATGCAAAGTATGCATCAAATAATAATGACTCATCAAACTGCTCAGCCAGCAGTGATAACACCGGTTCAGTTAGCAGCACAAACTCAAGATAGTCAAGGGGTTGATACACCTTTTAATAATCTTACTCAAGAGCCTGCTATCAATCAAAATTCAGCAATTCCAGATCCTCTCATTCCAGAAGATGTACCACCTCCGGTGGGGGTCACGGTACATCCAATAACTATTCAATCGAATGTGCTTCCTCAAACTAGAGAAGCTATTCAAGCAGTACGTGAGCTAAAAGCACAGTTTGAAGTTCTGAAGCACAAGGATCAACTCCAGAGGTTAGGGATTAAGCAACCTTATCCTCCTCACTGGAATGATGTGCCTTTTCCTCCAAAATTTAAGCTACAATCGATGGTGTTATTTAATGGAAAGGCTTCTCCCAGTCAGTATATCAATTATTTTAATATTATGACTGTACATCTGCAGAAGAATGATGCTCTTCTCACTCGAGTTTTTATCGGGTGCCTGACGGGTTTAGCTTACAACTGGTATCGTAGTCTACCCAACAATTGCATATCGTCTTTTGACGAATTTAAAGCAATATTTCTCTCCCGCTTCTATGAGGGAGGAATGGACATGAACATGTCCTCCCTAATAGAAATCAAACAAAAGGAGAAGGAAGATACCCGGACGTTCATCGAACGTTTTCGACAGGCAACCTTGAAAATGCATCCTGGTATGCCAGATTCAGCATTGATTGATACATGCAAAATGAATCTGCGACCATCCATTACTGTCTTTACGGGCTCTCAATTCACAGATTCGGCCTCGTTCATTATAGCAGCAGTTTCAGCCGAGACCAATGGTAGGTTAGCTCGAGAACACGAGATGATCTTTGCCTCAGAAGACAAAGGAAGGAAAGGCTCTTCTGGTAATAATTCCGACAATCGCAATGGGAAGGGGAAGGAAACCTTAGTAGTTAATCTTTCAAAACCCAAAACGACGTCAAATAATTAGGAGTCTTCCAAATCAAAGGAAAAATATTCTTTTGATGACAGTGATATCCCAGGGATATTCCAATGTCTTGTAAAGAGTGGCAAACTCCAGATTCCGGAGCTAAAAAGGCCTAATGAGGTGAATCTGACTGACAATCCCAAATATTGTATCTATCATAGATACATAAATCATCCTACCAAGGCTTACTATGTCTTAAAGAAGAAAATCTAGGAGTTGATAAATGCCAATGCCATCGCTTTAACCAATGATGAGCATACGGTTACAACTAATACGATTTCTCTTCAATTTGGAGGTTTTCTTCCACAGCAAGTTCCATATAGGATTATCCCAATTCCTAAGGCGACAATGAAGATTGTGAATCTCCCGCCTGTTCGAGAGCAAAACGAAGAATTATTGCCTCTCACATTAAAAAATGGTAAAATCATGTGGGTACATCCTGACTTAGTACCTGAAATAGAAAATGAAGATAAAACTTCAAAATCCAAGAAAGGTAAAAAAGTCAAAACCTGCAACATGATTTCACATATTATTACTCCAGATCATGATGATTTGGATCATCTTTGGGATGGCATTCCTTTGGAGGATAGATTGAGGGATTTGAATATATGCCCTTCAAGTTTGGCTTCTCCTACCAAACTCAGGCTTACTCATCGGCAATGGTTAGCAATGAATAGTGTCCCCTTATACAGGGCACAACAGGTCTTTGATGCTTATGAGAAAGCTCCTACTGGGATTTTTTTCTTCTGTCCCGAGTATTCTTTCTTCTCTTGTGGCTACAGAGGTTTCTATTCCTCCTTCTACAGAAGTCTCTATGCCTCCTTCTCCTGTGGTTATAGAGGTTTCTGTCTCTTCTTCTTCTGTTAAACCATCTATTGAAAGTCCGCTACACACTTATTTGTATAGTCAGCAATCAGTCCATCTCATAAAAAAGATGGGCTATGACTTTCAAAAGGCGAAATGTTTGAATTATGATAAAGGAATGCGACTTCCTTTACAACTTCAAAGTCAAAAATCCACTGTTGGATTAGGATTTGAAGTCCTTCCTAAAAATCCTCGCAAGAAGAAGACTAGGGGAAAGAAGACTAAATTCTGCAATATGGTACTTCATTCTCCTGAGTCTGAAGAAGAAACCTTTGCTGGTACGAGATCTGGTAAAGAGTACCACAAGATTATGAGGGGAATTCTAAAGAAGCAGATAACGTTGTCGAAATACTACCAGCTCAATCATCTTATATTCCTGCTGATACAAGACTTTCTAAACCATCTGTGTTTGAGAAAGGGAAACAGAAAACAGTACGCTTCGACGTCCCATTGAAGTCAGTTTCAAATCAAGGGGTAGTGATGAAGCCCTACAAATTTGATATTTTAGCCCAGTTAGCTAATACTCAGGCTAGACTTTTTATCTTTGAGTTGCTTCGCCTTTCTAAAGAAAGCCGCAAAACTTTGAGTGAAGCTTTGCTACAAGTAGATTCATGCTTAGCTCAACTCAAGAGCCCTGACAATATACCAGTGTCATATCCACAATGTTATAGTGTGATGGAAGCAATTCCCAACATTACCTTTACACAAGAAGATATGCTGTTAAAGCATAATAAGCACGACAGGCCTCTGTGCTACACAGGGTATATTGAATCTACTGAAATTGACAGGATTTACATTGATCCTGGATCTTCTATTAGCATTATTCTTCAGAGTATGCTACGACCCTTAAGGATTCCTACTAGTGATTTGACTTATACTAGTACCACAATAGTTGGTTTCAACTCTGGAAAGAGTTAACCACTGGGGAAGATTCGTCTGAAGATTCAAATTGGTGATCTTCGAACTATGATGACTTTTCATGTTATCAACTCAGATGTATCTTACAACATCCTCCTTGGAAGACCGTGGATACATGAGCATAACATCGTGCCTTCAACTCTCCACCAATGCTTCAAGTACGTGGATTCTCAAGGGATTGTGAAGACTGAATTCGCAGATATCAATCCTTTTAAGGGTATTGAAACATATTTCTCTGATTCAATACTCTACAAACAAGAGCTTGTGAAGGAGATATCAGATATGGCCGAAGATCGATCACCGATGGAAGATCAATCTGTCAACGAAGATCCTCCGGAAGAGCAATCTTTGAAGATTAAAGTCAAAGGTCGAATCCAACCCCAACCTGTCAATGACCAACCTTTGGTGATCAAGGTTAAAGGAAAAACCCGAGCTTCGTCTGAGAAATCTGTAAAAATTCCAGTCAAGAGACAAGTTCAACCCCTTATGATCAAAGTCAAGGGACGTACTTCTCGTACGAATGATCCAGAACCACCACTGATCATCAATCTTGGCAAGCCTACGCAGAAGACGGATGACGGTAGGGCTGAAAATGAGCCAAGCCGAGCCAAGCTTTTGTAAGCTTGAGCTTGGCTTGACTAGAATTAATCGAGCTCGAGCCCGAGCTCGAGCTTGGTAAAAAATTTATTTTAGAGCTTGGAGCTTGGCTCGAGCTTGTTTATATTAAGCTTGAGCTTGGCTTGGTTTGAGCTCGAGCTTGGCTTGATAAGCAAGCTTGATTCAAGCTTGTGAAACAAGCTTGATAAGCTCAAATTCAAGATCATTAAGTTAGATTTCAAGCTCGCTCAACTTTATTTTAAGCTCATTAAGCTTACTTTCAAGCTTAACAAGCTTGATTTCAAGCTCAATGATGTAAATATTAATCATTCTGTACTTTCTAATATCAATGAAGATTTCCTTTTGGAGTATATAGCTGTCAAATTCATTGAAAGAATGAATTTATTTGCTGATGATCAAAATCATCAACATCAAGATGACATAAATACAGAGGAAACCTTATATATTAATCATAAAGAAAATTCTTTTCCTCTTCATGTCGATGTTGGACCTTATGCTCAAAGGTTCCTAACATTTTCTTCCTATCTTCTTCATGTAGCTGCTTCATCACAAGCTTGTGTAACTTATAGACGTCACAAAGAATCTTATTTTGTGATTTTGTCTGATAAGAAAAACAAGCACCAAATTGTGTTTGGTCTGGCTAGAAATATTCTTGTTATTCAGACAGATGATCTTAGAGATAAAGATAAAGGGAGAATCCGAATTGATAAATATAGTCAACAATCTCTCAAGATTATCCAGAATATGGGATATGATTTGAAGACTATGCAAGGTCTCAATCAAGGCAAAGGTAGACGGCTACCATTATGTGGTGATCTATTTTACCAGAAAACTCGGCATGGGTTGGGATACGATACATTCCACATGTTTAATGAAGATACACAAGAAGAATTTTCTGCCAGTTCTTCACAATCCTCAGATTCTGAAGAAATCCAATTCATCGAATCGGATACACCCCACATGTATAAGGAAGAGATGGAAGAAGAATGTTCTTCCAGTTTTTTACAATCCTCATATTCTAGAGGAGACTATTATGATGAATCTGAGTGTGTATTCTCAGTTAACATGGTTCAAACTGATGATGAATTTGAGCCATTTGAAAATGACCCTTGGGCACCACAAATGGACACTCAGTAGGAGCTTCGTTTTAAACAGCGATAGCCACCTACAGAAGATGAAATCGTCCAAATTGACGTTGAAGACGGAACTACATCCAAGCCGATATTCATCAGTAAAAATCTTTCTGAAGATGAAAAGGAAGAGTTGATACAGCTGATTAAAGAATATATTGATATCTTTGTACGGAGTTATGAGGATATGCCCGGTCTAGATCCTAAAGTAGCTACTCATAAACTCAATATTCTTCCTAATGCCAAGCCTGTAAAACAACAGCAATGGCATTTTCGACCAGATATGATGGATGCAATTGAAGCAGAAGTCAAAAAGCTGATCACATGTGGCTTTGTTCGTGAAGAACAACATCCAGACTGGGTGGCCAACATTGTTCATGTTATGAAGAAGAATGGAAAAGTCCAAGTTTGCATAGATTTTCAGGATCTTAATGCAGCTTGTCCAAAAGACGAATTTCTACTTCCGATTACCGATGTCATGATAGACAATACATGTGGTTTTGAACGCATGTCTTTCATGGATGGATTTTCAGGATACAATCAAATTAAGATGCATCCAGGAGATGAAAAGCATACCGCTTTCCGTACACCCCTTGGGGTTTATTGCTATACGGTTATGCCATTTGGTCTAAAAAATGTCGATGCTACGTATCAACGGGCTATGAGCAACATCTTTCAAGAACATCTACGGAAAACAATTGAATGTTATGTAGATGACATTGCTGTCAAAAGTCGATCAAAAAATGATCACATTCAAGACTTGAAGACAGTATTTGAGTTGATGCGTCAACATCAACTGAAGATGAATCCTACTAAGTCTTTCTTAGGGGTTTCTAGTGGCAAGTTTTTGGGATTTGTCATTACTTCTTAGGGTATCCATGTTGATCCTGACAAAATCAAAGCAATTCTTGAAATGCGTCCTCTACGTAATCTAAAAGAACTACGTGGTTTCCAAGGTCGCATTGCTTATATCAGGAGATTTATATCCAATCTTTCTGGGAGATGTCAACCTTTCTTCCGTCTATTAAAGAAAGGTGTATCATTTGTCTGGGATGAAGCATGTCAGAAAGCCTTTAATGACATCAAGCAATACCTTAGAAATCCACCTGTTTTGGTACCTCCAGTGGTGGGAAGACTATTTTTGCTTTATGTTCGAGCCTTAGATCATTCACTTGGTGCTCTTCTTGCACAGAAAAGTGATAAAGGCCATGAACAAGCAATTTATTATCTTAGCCGAATGATGGTCGGAGCTGAACACAGATATACTCCTGTGGAGAAAGAATGTCTGGCCTTGGTTTTTGCTGTTCAAAAGATACGACATTATGTGTCAGGACAGACTATTCATGTCATTTCCAGAATAAATCATATTCGGGTATTGATGAGAAAGCCGAGCTTTCTTAACTCCAGGTTAGCAACCTGGGCGATGTTGCTTACTCCTTATGGTATGGTCTATGTACCTCAAAAATCAGTAAAAGGTCAAGCATTAGCTGATTTCTTAGCAGCTCACCCTATACCTGAAACATCGAAGTTATATGAGGACATTCCAGATGAAGTTATGGATTACAACATGACTTTGAAGGATGACATTTGGCAGATGTACTTTGATGGAGCATCACGGGTTGGACCTAAAGGCAATATTGTCTCAGGAGTAGGTATCGTCTTAGTTTCTCCTGACAAAATGGTCATATACCGTACTTATTCTCTCAATGAACCATGTTCCAATAATGTGGCAGAATACAATGCTCTGCTAATTGGACTCCAAGTAGCAAAACAATTGGACATTGAGTTCCTGGAAGCTTATGGAGATTCTTAACTGATTGTTAATCAGGTCAGAGGGACATGTGAAGTCAGAAATCCTGACCTCATCTCTTATCATCAAGTGGTAATCGAATTGGTCCTTTCATTCAAAGGATTCTTCATCGAATTTGTACCACGTTCTCAAAATTTGGAAGCTGATGCTCTTGCTAGTTTAGCTGCAGACTTAGCTGTTCCAATTAGAAGACAAAATACCATTACTTTGTTGGATCGAGACTTATTCTGTGTCAAGAATAATTTGCATATCGATCATAGTTATACTACAGAATCAAGTTCTCAACAAAGGGATTGGAGAAGTCCATTCATTGATTATGCGGTCCATAGGATTTTACCTGAAGATCCAAAGGAAGCTGCATCAATCAAGAGACGATCATTTCGATTCTACTACGATTCTTCTTTGCATATGTTATATCGTCGTTCATATGACGGACTTTTGCTACGTTGTCTCTCTGAGAGTGAAGCTAAGCAAACACTCCGTGAAGCTCATGATGGTGTCTGCGGTGCCCATCAACCGGGTCCAAATTACAGGACCGTATTCAAAGAATGGGATATTATTGGCCGTCCATGATAGCAGATGCTGTGGATTACGCCAGACGGTGTAAAGTATGTCAGATTCATGCTAATTTTATTCATCAACCATCTAAATTTTTATATCCTACAGCAGCTTCTTGGCCCTTCGAAGCTTGGGGCATGGATATTATTGGTCCGATTAACCCTCCTTCTGTCAAGGGACATCGGTTTATCCTAGCCATAACGGATTATTTCTCTAAATAGGCGGAGGCAATTCCCCTTGTTGAAGTGAAAACATCAAATGTGGTTAGTTTCATTAAACACCATATCATTTATCATTTTGGGATTCTCCGACGGATAATTCATGACAATGGACAATAATTTGCTAGTCAAGCATTTTATCGATTCTGTGACAAGAATCAGATCCAAAATCTGGCTTCTACGGTTTATAATCCAGCTGCTAATGGTTTGGCCGAAGCTTTCAACAAGACAATCATCAAACTTCTCAAACAGTTCGTCTCTTCTAATAAACGTGATTGGAATAAAAAACTTGGAAAATGTTTATGGGCTTACCGAACGACAGTCCGAACTCCTACTAGTTTTATACCATTTTTACTAGTTTACGGATATGAGGCTGTTCTTCCACTGGAAATCCAGATTCCATCTCTTAGAATAGCCATTGCTAATGAGCTAACCTCAGAGAATAATGATCGCTTACGACTCCAAGAACTTGAAGGATTGGACGAGAAGCGTCTTCAAGCGCAACAGCACATTGAGCTATATCAAGCCCGCGTATCTCGAACTTTTAATCGTAAAGTTAAATATAGGGTATTTAAAGTCGGTGAGCTAGTTTTAGCCGTCCGAAGACCGATGGTGATGACTCATAAGAGCAAAGGGAAATTCCAAGTAAAATGGGAAGGTCCTTATGTAGTCGAAACAGTCTTCTCCAATGGTGCCTATAGGTTGTCTAAACCTAATGGAGATTTGCTCATGATGCCGATCAATGGCAAATTTTTGAAGAAATATTATGTTTGAATTTTTTCTTTATTTCCCCAGCTACCAATGTTTGGTTAAGCTGATTACTTGTCTCCTAAAAAAGAATTTTGGATCTTCTGTCTTGTCAGCTGATTAAAAAGAGAAATTTATTATTTATCATGTCCATTTGACCTCTGAATAAATATTAAGTCTACTTCTCTTCCTATCTATCATGTCCATTTGGCCTCTGAATAGATATTAATCTATTTTTCTTTGAGTTGTTACGATCTGTCACGTTCATATTACCTTTGATAGTATCGTATGCTCTAAACAGAAAACGAGATTCATTATCTATCATGTTCATATTACCTCTGGATAGATATAATTTATTGAGTTTAGAAGAATTTTCATGTCCATATTACCTCTGATAAGTGTTTTCTGTCTCATACCTATTATTTAATTTCAAAATAAATGATAGGGTCACAGAATAAATATTTTATTCATTTCTTGTAAACATTACAGAATGAAAAAAAGATAGAAGATGACAAAAATTCTTTATATGCCTAAGGCGGAGCAGAGACATCCTCAAGCAATTTTTGTAGCTTCGCTAGACGCTTTTTACGAGAGCTCAATACATTCTTAGTAGCTACGGAGCGTCGAGCTTCGGGAGTGCAGATATGAGAAAGTCCAGCAAAAGTGACTATCATCTTATCCTTGGCTTCGTCAAGAGTTTTGATAGTAGCCTCAGCTCCGAAGACTTGTTCCTCCAAAATCGAACTCTGAGTTAGGTGCTGGTCCCGAGCTATGATCATCTGCTCCCTCTCCGCCTTCAAGCGAGCCAGTTCATCCTTGACTTTACGAATTCTATCATTCTGTTGATGAATTCTTATATTAGAAGTTTCATAGGCTTCTCTCTGGATATCCAACTGAGGCTTATCTTCAGCCAAAAAGGCTTTTTCTTTAGCCACCTTGATGCTGTACTCATGCAGAGCTTCATTAAAAGTAGTCTCCCGAGCGAGGTATTCAGTTGATAAAGCGTCATACTCCTCCTGGATGAGACTTTCAGTAGTTTCACTTGACAGCCTTAGATATTCTCTAATGGACTGTTCAAGTTCCTCCACGACCTTCTCCAGCATCGCTGCTCTCGCTACATCGTTGAACATGGCAACGTTTTTGATAGTGAGAGTAATAGCCGCCTTCAAGCTTTCATAATTGAGGCCCTTCTTTAGGACCATGTTGATTAGAGCTGCCAGAGTCTTGTAGAAAGTTTCAGTATGAATCTCAACTAAGAAATTTATTTCTGCATTTGAGCTCGGTGTTGCGGCGATGTCTACCAGATCTCTTCTCTGAAGACTAGGAGCAGATGTTATTGCCGTGGTAACAGACTGAGATGAAGCTATTGTTGTCATTGCCACCATGGCCAATTGATTCCCAGGAGCTTCAGGAATAATGTCTTTGGCACTTGTTACTCCAGCCATTTCTGGAGTCGAAACTACTTGAGTTTCGGTGGCGGTGATTGGTGCGGGTGGAATGGTAGTTATGGCAGCTGACTCCGGTTCAGGCATTGTCTCTTCAGGAACTTGTGCTGGATCAGTAGCAATAGCAGAGGATGCTATTATAACGTCTCCAGCTTCAGTTGATGATTTAACTATGTCTTCATCACCTTCTTCGGCTACCGGCTCTGCAGGCTCTTCAAGTATTTCAGTTGTAATGGGTCCTTCTACAACTGGTTCTTCGTTGAAATCTATTTCTTCCTCAGCAGCCGTTTCATCATCTATAGTGGGTTCTACTGCATTTTGTTCTTTAGCTCCGCCTTCAGCAGGAGAAGACAATTCTGGCTGAGCCTGCACCTCAGGTTCTTGTTGAATCTCTGTATCTTCTTCTTCTGAAGAAGAATCCTCTTCATCAGACTTCGCGTTTTCCTCATAAATATCTTCTTGAGGAGGAGGAGGAGGAGCCACAAGCTTTGATGCAATGATAATACCTACAAAAATTAAACAAAATAAGTTAATATACAAAAAATCATAATTTTGTATAGATTTTGTGTAATTTATATTTACCTGGAGTAGGTACAGAACATGCCAGGTACGAGTCATAGTCCTCATCCCAGCCATCATCATCAAAAGTAATAGCTGGTTCATCTGATGGGATGATCTCTCGATCAACAGTATGTGGAGTGGCAGCGTCTTTAGTAGCTTGTGTCTTTTGTGGCAAAGACAGGTGAAGTGACGAGCTGAGGCGTCCCAGAGATAGGACCCCCGCAGCTTCTGTTGATGCTGCTGGTTGAGATACCGAAGATCCTTCTCCAGGATGAGCTGAAGAAGATGCAACGGGTCGAGACTCCTCGACCGGAGTGTCACTCTCTGGGGTAGCAGCTCTTGATCTAGAAGGCCCCTTGACGGTAACCTTCTTCTTCTTCTCATGGAGGGTCTTCTCTGGAAGAGTACCAGCTGCACCTTGCCTCCGTTTCCAGGTCTTGCCAATAATGATTGGTCCCACAGCTGTTTCCCCAGCACCCATAGGAATGACTTTCAGATACTCATCTGGAACGGCAGTGTCATCGGGTATGTCTGGAAATACCCTGACTGGCTCTTCAACATTCCCTTCCCTGGGCCATCTTAGACTCCCTTTCAGGTTATAGCTATGGACAAAGGAGCGGATGGATGCATAAAAGCGAGCATACGTATGAAGTATATGTAGCTCGGTCGTGCTGGTAGCAGTCAATACTCTAAATTTAGCACCGGTACAAGCAGTGCTAAAGTATCTCCAGGCTCTCGCACCATCAATTAGCTTCCCATAATGGTAGAAGCTAGTGGAGGGATTGCCAACATGAAGTTGGTCATATCTAAACTGGCGAGCGAACCGACTTGGTAGATATGGTTCGAACGTGCAGCTGTCTTTATTCCTGTTCATCAGATGTGAGGGTCTGATGTACTGTAGCCATTTAAGAACTGGCACAGGCAATGAAGTCCTCATTTCTATTTTATCTTCAAACTGTACACCGAGGCAGTCGACTGGAACTGGTGGTCTTGTGCAGAAGAAGTTCCATCCATGGAAATAGTTCAGCACTGCTCGGGTGTCTGCCACGGTAGTTGCAATCCATGTGGCTTTGTTAAATTTTTGGAGAAAGACCTCCGCATTATCTCCAGGGCCCGGTGGCAATAAACTGCAGTTGTGATACAGTAGCCAGCCCATCAAATAAGTGTAGGGCATCTCTACCCTAGGAAAATCCTTTCGGTGAGGAGCATTAGTGATTAGTTTCTCACCAAAGGTCCGCAAACCTGCGTTTATTCGGCACACCATTGCCGATAGCAGGTTGATTCTGGCCTTAAACACCAAACGTACTGCCGGCCACAGTACGTTTCGGTGAATTCAGTCTACTGTGCTGATCCCGGGCACAACCCATCTACGCAGCCACAGAGATAGAAAGCCTGCCAGCAAGGCCTCCCTCGAGATATTATAACTACCATGCTTCAGGTAGCTCAGGGTTTCAGTCACCGCAGGGATGTTTTCGGTCTTTTTGGACAGATACTGATCCGGAGACTTATAAGAGATCATTAAACCATTGATCAGATCTGAAGGGATTATCGAACAAGGGTTGATGGTTGGAGCCTTGTTTACTTGAAATCTCCCCTTCTCGTTCTTAGCTATCCTATTCTCATGGTAGAATAGATAAGTTGTCCATTTAGTAGTGTATGCCAAGTGTGATCCACTGTCATACATAGATGTGCAAATTAAGTAATGGCACATCAGCTCTTAGTAGACCTCAACTAATCGAGGATTCTTCTTCCTGATTTCTGCCAGTTCCTGATTGGAGGGAACATATTCTTCATAGGGCGCTTCACCCATCGGCAGCTTCGAGATGAATTGCATCTCGTGAAGGGCGAGACCCATCTCACCCAATGGAGTTGTAAAAGTTCCTGTTGAACTTATATACAACTCCATCAGAGCCAAGAATAGGTTACTGTTTATCGGTATACCCTGGCTCGTAGAGGCTACCGCTTCATACAGACCGATGGCTTCCAAGTCTGTCTTAAAGTTCTTCATGATCCAAGCACTAAGCTGGATCCAGTTCTGGTTATAAGGCGACAGCCACCCTGGTAGCCAAGGGTTGGCCTGAGGATATAATACTGCAGCCCTTATGAACTTATTTATGAACATTTGGGTCTGTACTGGCTGAATCAGAGCAGAATCTTCACTCGGTGTGAACCCAGGTAATAAACCAGAGAAGGGAACAATACCACCATTGGGAACACTGACGTAATACCCCATATCGTTGGCTCCATCCCTCTTGAAGATGATTCTGCCCGGCCTACCATGACTGCTGGGAGTCAGGTTCCATAGCATATGTCGGTGTCACCCCCATTTCCTGTATTTCGTATTTGTACTCGTAATTTGATTTTGGCACGTATTTTATTTTCTTGACTTGTGGATTTGGTTTCTCGTAAATGGGTTTTGGACCATGGCTTGGTTCTATTTTGTGAAGTTGGTTTGGTTTGGTTTGGTTTGGTTTATCATGAGTGGAACACCTTAGCCTATTCTCCACCTCCATTCCATCACAACCACCCTCATTAAAACCCACCAACCTTTTCTCTCTCCTCCATAACTCTATTAATTTTCTACAACTTCTTCTTCTTCCTTCTTCCACACAACTCTCCACCCATAGGCAAGTGCACCTTGCCACCACATGAGAACTACTTTTTATTTGTCCATTAGCTAGATTAGGCCATGGTGATCAACATTAGTGCTTGACATTTTATGATTTGGAGTCTCCATTATTCTAGATCTCGGTTTTAACTATTTTTGGATTTATATGGTTTTGATCTATTTTGGTTGGATTTTTGTGGGTTTTGATGCTTCCATGTGGAATAGAATTAAATTTTACTCAAGTTAGAACTTTGAAAATCTAGATTTGGATTTGATTTGACAAAGATATGAAAATTTGAATTTTGGTGTTCTTGGTGTTCTTCTCGGCCTGGAGTAGCAGCCTGCAGCCTGCGCTTTTTAGCGCAGTACTGGACTGCGCATCCCCTCTCTTGGCCTGCGCTCTTTAGCGCAGCGCCGACCGCGCAGTTTGTCTCTTGGCGAACTGCGCTCAACCCGAGTGCGCATGGATTTATGCGCAGTTTGCTCATGCGCAGTCTGCCCATGCGCAGTCTGATCATGCGCATTCTGCTCATGCACAATCTGACCCATGCGCTATCCATCCCTGCGCAGTCCGTTCCTGCGCAATCTGACCCTGCGCCATCTATTCCTGCGCAACCTGATCCAGCGCAATCCATCTGCTGCGCCATCCATCTCTGGCGCAGTTGGTACCCTGCGCAGCTCACCCCTGCGCAGTTGGCTCCTGGCGCACTTCACTCCTGCGCAACCCGACCCCAGGGACCCTTGCGTAATCTGTCCAATCATGGAGATTTGCTTTTATTTTTCCTTCAGCTTGGCTCTTCTATAGCCCTGTATATTGATATTTTATTAGATATTTTACGCCCATTTTATATCCTTACGCCTTTTGTCATGAACTTGATTTTACTTAATATGTTTGGAATGACTATTGTACATGGCATGGTATGACAAGGAACTAGCATAACACGACAGTGACCCGTAGTAGTGCACTCCTGACATGACCAACCTGACTTGATAGTGGCCCGTCGTGGCGCACTCCTGACTAGTACACTTGATATGATAACTTGACCTGATATATCTTGAATAGCTGTTGCGACGGCAACCTGACATGACATGACCTGTATAATCAATCCTGACACCGTGGGCGATTGTACTTGTACAAATAATCCAGTCATGTCTTGCATCATGTCTAGGAGGGGACTCCTGAGTACCACGGTCAGGAGTACCTACTGAATTGGACTAAGGTTAATAATTAGTATAATTCACTAGTCATGAAGAGACGTTCCCCAGTTACAGGCGATCCCGTTATCTCAGCCGCAAATGATTGGACTTGTAGCTTGCCGACGAGTAGGGCACATTTCCAGCCCACTATTATGTGGGGCACCCACCATTGTCACTTAAATGATTGAACTCTATTGTCACTATAATGCATTGTACTCTCCAGATTGTCACTACAATGATTGCCTGGATAACCTGGATAGCTGCATGGCCTGTGACTACTTGGAGCATCTCATTGCATCTTGCTAGTAACTAGGATTGTGATAACCCTAGTTAGTTAATGTAGAAAGCCGTAGGCAATGATTGGCCGTGATTGCTTGGATGGAGTCTAGTCCAGTATAGTATTGTCTAGAATTGATTGATTGTAAGATTGTACCAGAATGATAGAAGGATTGTCACTCCAGATTGTCACTATAATGATTGTCACTCCAGATTGTTACTTGACCTGATTTCTTATATTTATCTTGCCGATAAATGGTGAAAGAAACCAAGTTCCGTTCAGACGAAGGGTTACAACCCCGGTCCTTGTTTGGTTTACGGGTTGTAACCTAGCTATCTGAATAGTCCCATGGTCATCTCATCGTATATCATCCTGTCATGCTTTTCCATATGTCATATCTTTTAGTGATTCTATGCAAGATTGTCTTTTATAATTACCCATCATGTTTTTCTTAAACTACTGCCTTTTATTATGTAATTATATTATTGTGCTAATTTGCTGGCTTTTGTTCTTATTTTGTGGCCTCCTTTGTGGCACTTGCTCTTTCTGGGGTCTGACCCAGCTGGTTTTGTATGGCCAGATACCAGAGCAGCTCCAGAGGATCTATCTGTCTTCCAGCCCGATGGTGACCACCAGACGTAACCAGGGCAACGAGTGGGTTTCTTTTGTTCTTCCACTTTATTATAAAATTATTCTTTTGAGGCGTTTAGCCGACGAGCACTTGTTAGCTCGATGCATTTTTACTTACTGTCTGCCTACGGGCTGTAACATGATTGGCAACTCAAGGTTGATCATGTATGACTTAACTCTTGCTAGTCCTTACATTTTGTACGACTAGCTTCATGATCATCTGGATATGTAATGTTTGGGACGCCTTACAATTGTATATTTGGTGATCTGATATCTTGTGATTATTATTAGTTGGTTGAGATTGAGACAATAGAATAATTTATGACCCTAAGAGACTGATGGCTTGTAGATAAACCCTCACATATCTAGACAGCCGTGACCGTATGGTGAGATGGATTCCATTTCATTATACGTAGCTGGCTATGTCTGCCCCCGCTCTCCAGTATTCTAGTTCTGGGGCGTGACATGGTTTAAGTGGTGGCCCATGCAGGTCTTGTTAATCAAGATGTGTGGGGGTTTACCGAATAGATGTCTCAATCGGTACTCGCCCTTGATCTCTGCTCGTATCATCTTGATTCCTGAAAATTCTTGTCCTGATCACATGCTTGTAATCGTTGATCTGTCCTGGTCCTTCCTTATTGTTTCCATGTGTCGTCTTCCTCAGCGGCACTGTACCTGACCCTACCGATCAGCAAGGAGGAGCACCTCCCGTGGACCAGCAGCAACCAGAAGATCAAGATCAGTCCTCAACAGCCGCCTCCCGAGCCGTTCCTCCTGGAGAACCAGTACCGCCAGTTCAGCCCGTCCAGCCAACAGGGTCAGAGGATGGAGGATTGGTAGGACTCATCCGTGAGATACTTGCGTCCCAAGATCGTCAGGGAGATGCCCTGCACCAAGCAGTACAAGATGCTCTGAATAGAAGTGGTCCTCGAGGGAACAGTGCGGTCAACAGTTTCAAGCGCCTGAACCCTCCCTTTTTCGATGGCAGCGAGGATGCCATTGCTGTCGATGCTTGGCTACAGGATATAGAGGTGATTATCGAAGCCGCGAAGACTCCAGAAGACGAGAAGGTGGCTGTGGTACGCCTACAGTTATTGGATTTAGCCCGCAGTTGGTGGGCCACACAAGCAGTAGGATTGACAACACCTGTCCCCTGGGCAGTGTTCAGCGAAAAGTTCCAGACCAAGTATTATGATGCAGTGGCTCGGTATGACTTACAGACCAGGTTCAGTAATCTTAAGCAGATGGGGAGGACGGTCGACGGTTATGCGGCCGAGTTTTCCAGACTCAGTCGGTTTGCTTCCACCTTGGTGGCAACCGAGTTGGACAGAGCGCAGAGGTTCCAGCAAGGACTTCACCTAGAGATTATATTGGCAGTAGAACAGTTCGAGCATCAGACCTATGATGCGGTGTTGCGAGCAGCAAGGAGGCACGAGTATACCTCCCAGAGAATAGAGGATAGGACCGGAGGTCGGAAGCGGTCCCATAGTCAGATGAATCAGTCTTCAGCACCAGCACCAGCACCAGTACCAGCTCCAGTTCACCAGCAATAACATCTTCCGTTCTCGGGTCCATTGCCGACTCAGGCCCAGACTTTCCAGCAACAGAACCCGCGGCAGTTTGCCCTAGCCCAGGCTCAGGTTCAGAATCGACCGAGAGGTATATGTGTCCTCTCATCTTGCTTTTTACCGTCATTATGCGGGGTGCATGACGTATTTTATGTATCCTAATTACAACGGTACATCCCGGGCCCGAGCCATGTCCTAGATCATTCGAAAACGATTATTGGTACCAACCTTTTTCGTATGAGAAAAGGCCTGTGTCCCTGTTTGACCAAGGAGAGAGACCTCAAGCGCAAGACTATCAGTTTAGTTCATGTTGCTTGAGTTTATCGCTCCTTGGGAGAGTCAAACGTGGGAGTGTGAGGATGACATCCGATCACGATATCCCGACTTATTTGACTCGTGAGGTATAATGTCTTTCTTATGCCTTACGTTTTCCCTTTCTTGCTTGTATTGTATAATTGTATGATTGAACTGCTTAGTGTAGCTTGCCTGTGCTTAGTATAGCTTGTCGTGACAATCTCTAGCTCCTTGATTAAATTCCGAGGACGAAATTCTTTAAAGGTGGGTAGAGTTGTCACCCCCATTTCCCGTATTTTGTATTTGTACTCGTAATTTGATTTTGGCACATATTTTATTTTCTCGAATTGTGGATTTGGTTTCTCGTAAATGGGTTTTGGACCATGGCTTGGTTTTATTTTGTGAAGTTGGTTTGGTTTGGTTTGGTTTATCATGAGTGGAACACCTTAGCCTATTCTCCACCTCCATTCCATCACAACCACCCTCATTAAAATCCACCAACCTTTTCTCTCTCTTCCATAACTCCATTAATTTCCTACAACTTCTTCTTCTTCCTTCTTCCACACAACTCTCCACCCATAGGCAAGTGCACCTTGCCACCACATGAGAACCACTTTTTATTTGTCCATGAGCTAGATTAGGCCATGGTGATCAATATTAGTGCTTGACATTTTATGATTTGGAGTCTCCATTGTTCTAGATCTAGGTTTTAACTATTTTCGGATTTACATGGTTTTGATCTATTTTGGTTGGATTTTTGTGGGTTTTGATGCTTCCATGTGGAAGAGAATTAAATTTTACTCAAGTTAGAACTTTAAAAATCTAGATTTGGCTTTGATTTGACAAAGATATAAAAATTTGAATTTTGGTGTTCTTGGTGTTCTTCTCGGCCTGGAGTAGCAGCCTGCAGCCTGCGCTTTTTAGCGCAGTACTGGACTGCGCATCCCCTCTCTCGGCCTGCGCTCTTTAGCACAGCGCTGAACTCGCCTTTTGTCATGAACTTGATTTTACTTAATATGTTTGGAATGACTATTGTACATGGCATGGTATGACAAGGAACTAGCATAACACGACAGTGACCCATAGTGGTGCACTCCTGACATGACCAACCTGACTTGATAGTGGCCCGTCGTGGCGCACTCCTGACTAGTATACTTGATATGATAACTTGACCTGATATATCTTGAATAGCTGTTGCGATGGCTACCTGACATGACATGACCTGTATAATTAATTCTGACACCGTGGGCGATTGTGCTTGTACAAATAATCCAGTCATGTCTTGCATCATGTCTAGGAGGGGACTCCTGAGTACCACGGTCAGGAGTACCTACTGAATTGGACTAAGGTTAATAATTAGTATAATTCACTAGTCATGAAGAGACGTTCCCCAGTTACAGGCGATCCCGTTATCCCGGCCGCAAATGATTGGACTTGTAGCCTGCCGACGAGTAGGGCACATTTCCAGCCCACTGTTATGTGGAGCACCCACCATTGTCACTTAAATGATTGAACTCTATTATCACTATAATGCATTGTACTCTCCAGATTGTCACTATAATGATTGCCTGGATAACCTGGATAGCTGCAGGGCCTGTGACTACTTGGAGCATCTCATTGCATCTTGCTAGTAACTAGGATTGTGATAATCCTAGTTAGTTAATGTAGAAAGCCGTAGGCAATGATTGGTCGTGATTGCTTGGATGGAGTCTAGTCCAGTATAGTATTGTCTAGAATTGATTGATTGTAAGATTGTACCAGAATGATAGAAGGATTGTCACTCCAGATTGTCACTATAATGATTGTCACTCCAGATTGTTACTTGACCTGATTTCTTATATTTATCTTGCCGATAAATGGTGAGACAAACCAAGTTCCGTTCAGACGAAGGGTTACAACCCCGGTCCTTGTTTGGTTTACGGGTTGTAACCTAGCTATCTGAATAGTCCCA
The DNA here is from genome assembly GCA_029216955.1 of Iris pallida. Lineage (NCBI taxonomy): Eukaryota > Viridiplantae > Streptophyta > Magnoliopsida > Asparagales > Iridaceae > Iris > Iris pallida. The sequence goes on from JANAVB010028398.1 coordinate 2,780,288, forward strand.
TGGTCATCTCATCGTATATCATCATGTCATACTTTTCCATATGTCCTGTCTTTTAGTGATTCTATGCAAGATTGTCTTTTATAATTATCCATCATGTTTTTTCTTAAACTACTGCCTTTTATTATATAATTATATTATTGTGCTAATTTGCTGGCTTTTGTTCTTATTTTGTGGCCTCCTTTGTGGCACTTGCTCTTTCTGGGGTCTGACCCAGCTGGTTTTGTATGGCCAGATACCAGAGCAGCTCTAGAGGGTCTACCTGTCTTTCAGCCCGATGGTGACCACCAGGCGTAACCAGGGCAACGAGTGGGTTTCTTTTGTTCTCCCACTTTATTATAAAATTATTCTTTTGAGGCGTTTAGCCGACGAGCACTTGTTAGCTCGATGTATTTTACTTACTGTCTGCCTACGGGCTGTAACATGATTGGCAACTCGAGGTTGATCATGTATGACTTAACTCTTGCTAGTCCTTACATTTTGTACGACTAGCTTCATGATCATCTGGATATGTAATGTTTGGGACGCCTTACAATTGTATATTTGGTGATCTGATATCTTGTGATTATTATTAGTTGGTTGAGATTGAGACATTAGGATAATTTATGACCTTAAGAGACTGATGGCTTGTAGATAAACCCTCACATATCTAGACAGCCGTGACCGTATGGTGAGATGGATTCCATTTCATTATACGTAGCTGGCTATGTCTGCCCCCGCTCTCCAGTATTCTGGTTCTGGGGCGTGACAGTCGGGGATGGGTGGCATGGGCAAATACAGATAGGGGATAATCCCTGTCCATGTCAGGGAGATACATCGCCCTCTCTCCAAACTTGAACACCCAAGCCTCTTTCTTGGGGTGTGTTTGTGATTTGAAGTCTATCGCATCCCCGAATAAGAAGGCTGGCTTCAAAAATTGTTGATCATCTAGTGATACCAACACTTCTCTATTTATCATGGACAGTAGCATTCTGTCCCCTTGAGCAGCTATCAGCTGTGCTCTCCCTGCAGGATATTCCGGATCCGACTGGGGGAACTCCACATGGGACAGGTTTTCCAAATAATTTGAGCCCACCATACCAGCTGATGAGCCAAATATTTCTGCAAGTGGATGAATTTGCAAATCCACTGCCAAAAGAAAAAGGAAATCAAGTTAGTGAAAATCTAATTTAAAATTTTTACGCAGATGGTTTGGTCTGAGCTTTACGCATAAAGATTAAAGACTATGACTGTACAAACTTTACGCTTATTAAAGTTGATAAAAACATTTAAAGTGTAAAATATTCTTTGTTTTACACAAAGTCTTTTATTTATGAATTTTTACGCTAGCACGTGTTGACGTGAGCGTATTTTAATTTTACGCTGGCACGTATAGATGTGAGCGTATTTTGATTTTTATGCTGGCACGTATTGACGTGAGCGTATTTTGAATTTTACGCTGGCACGTGTTGACGTGAGCGTATTTTGAATTTTATGCTGGCACGTATAGACGTGAGCGTATTTTGATTTTTACGCTGGCACATATTGATGTGAGCGTATTTTGATTTTACACTGACACGTATAGACGTGGGCGTATATTTCTACTTTTACGCTGACACGTATAACGTGGGCATATATTTGTTATCTCAGTTTCTACGCTGACACGTATAACGTGGGCGTGAAGTGAAAAGCTTGAGTCTTCTTCTCCGGCAAATTCACGGCCAAAGTTTAGTGCTTTACCTTTCATTGCCGGAGGTACGGCGGAGTTGCTTTGTCGGGGCGTCGCCGATGATGGGACGGTAGTTTTTGCGCGGTCGGCCGACAATGAATCAGTGGCGGGCTTCTTGCCCTTGGTGCTGGCGGCGATCTTGCTCTTGGGGGCCATGGATTCGGATCGAGATTTCGAAGAAAGAGAGAGAATAAAGAAAGTTCGGGATTGCAAAGGGACGAGTAAAGTTCTCTATGTACTTGAAAAGCTCTATTTATAGAGAAATTTTAAATCGGTTCAAATTCTCGAAATTCACGCTGACGGTTGGATATCTCGACTTTTACGCGGACTGTTGATATTCCAAATTTTACGCAGATGACTGTTGAGTATCTCGACTTTTACGCGGACTGTTGAAATTCCCTAATTTTATGCTTCTGTTCAAAGTATTTCAAATTTTGAAAATAATTTAAAAACTTTGAAGGGGGTCTTGTAGGAGCGTAAAAAGTACTTCATAGACCAAGTCAAAGAAGTTGAGAACTTTACGCAATTCAAACTGATTCAGACTCAGACTTTATGCGAAGATCAAACAGAGTACAACTCTACGCGAGCTACTTTACGCGAGAGCTATTCACTGAGCTTTTACGCGAAGGACAGGCTGTCAAATCATCGCATTTAATGTGCGTGATACTGTTCTGACGTAATGATTTTCTGACAGCGGACAGTACAGAAGTCGAGAAGATTTGATTTACACCAAACCCAACACTGTCGTTTAGTTGCAGATGGGCTACTTTACGCTCAAGAGATTGCTTCTTTTAAGCACGAAAGCTATTCGAGCTTTTACGCTCAAGGCTGTTGTGTGCGTAAAGTTTATTTGAGCTAATTTTTCGCTCAAGGCTATTTTTAGCGGGAAGTTTATTTTGGCTATTTTACGCCCAGTTTGCTACTTTACGCAGGAAGTATATTTTGGGTCATTTTTACGTCCGATCTTTTCTGGCAACATGAGAACGTGGTCTGCTTACGTGGCTTTCATACCACACTTATCGAGGAACGTGTGTACGTGCTCTCCTCATTTTGTTGAAATAGTAGGACACGTGTCACCATGCGTAGAGATCAAAACTCTACATGGGACACGTGTCATCATACATAGAGGATGATTTTCATCGTGGGTGACAGTTACTCGCGTAGAGACCCAATTTTGTTGCTTTTTACGCACAGAGGGTCTAGTCTATAAATAGACTTATTTTTTAACACAGACATCATCAAGAGATCAATAGAGAGACAGGAGAGAAGATTCTGAGAAAACTCATACTTTCAGAGTGATATTCCCAGAAGCATTTCTTCAAACTTTTTCTCAATAACAGGGTAAAGCAAAGCAGGAAAGCATTCGACTGTGCCATCAGTATCGTTGCTCGATACCTTTCTCGTGACTTAGTTCTTCCGTTTGCTCATCTTCTTTAAGCAGTTTTCTTCATCATCATCGTATGGTCCAAGGAACAAAGTGAACACTTTCAGATCAGACTTTCATAGCAATACTTCCCAAAAACAATTTATACTTTTTGTACTTTTTTTCATTTTCTTTCAAAAGCCAATTTTAGGCATTTTGTTAAGTGAAAAACACCCAACACTTCCAGTGCCGGACCCGCCCGCATCCCCGCGAGCCGAGCGACCTGTGCGCCGCCCACAGATCTGCTACGGCGCTGACCACCATGGCGTCGCCTCCACCCGATCGATCATCGCCGTGCCTTAGATCACCGCGCCTCTGCGCCGAAGTAGCCGCCACCTCCGATCATCTTCTCTGGTCGGCTAATGCCCCTGACCGCCGTGCCCTCCTTCGAAGCAGTCGCACGCAACCGACTCTCCGTCAGCGCGCCACCTTGCTGGAGAACGCCCGACCAGGCGACCTAAGGGTGAGCTCTCAACCCCTTCTCTCTAACTCTCATGCTTTCCCTTTTCTTCTCCAAAAAAATCCTAAAAACACCTCTCGCTGTCCCATTTTGCTTTTATTGTTATTAATTTCAAGTTTAGGTGTTAATTTGAAGGAGCAGTAAAGGACTATTGGTTTGTGTTCAAACTATAGGAAATTGGGTTCTGTGATAGGATTGTAGTGGGCTTGGAGTAATGGACCGAGCTTGGGCCTAGTTTTAGTTGAACAGATTGAAAATTAGTTTAATAGACTTTACTTTGGTTTTAGTTTAATGAATATTTTAGGTGATTTAACATATTGTGGTGGATTGGGCTTACTGTTTTAGTAGATTCATACAATATGTAGATATGAGTAAATAGAGTCTCTAGGCTTATTATACAGATTATAATTGCATGAGTCCTAACTAATAATATAAAAATCTACGTAAAATTTTATATTAATGATTTTCATAATAAATATATATATATTGTAAATACTTTTAACATAAGAGTATATTATGGTCTTAAATGAGGATAGATGATTTTTATTGGTTTTTATTTCTATTAGATTTATAAAATAAATGGATTTTATATCAAAAGTATATTTGAAAAATTAGGGTTTAGCCTTAAAAATGCTTTTGTATATTTTCAAATTAGTTATCTAAAATTATTTTCTCTAGTAGAGTATAGTTCATATGTCATAATTAAATTCTAAAGAAGGTTATAAATAAATTGGCTATGGGTTTTATTATAAAAGATGTGGGCTTTAAAATTTGGGCTTTATGGTTATTTCACTTTTGTAATAAAATTGGGCATTAAATATTAAAAAGGGTTTTGTTAGCAGGTTTTATGCGATTTGAGATATATTATTTTCAAACGAGCTTTATGTAAATTATTAGAATTTGAGAGTAATAATACACTTTGGGCTTAAAGGTATATATTGGGATTTAAGGGATCATCTTTCACTAAATCAATTTCCACTTAAATTAATTCTGATCGTAGCTAATCATATTCCTACCTTTCTTGCAAATCTAAACCTAGGCTAACCAGACATGTAGACATATAGTTTGACGATATTAGAGACCATAGACTTTGGCACGCTTTTCGGTGCAAAGCGGGTCCAACGGCAAATACCGTTTTGACCCAAAATTACCGTTTTCCCCTGTGTCCAGAATTGGACTTAAAGACAGGCAATTCTAGCTAATTTGACTATTCTGAAAGCGTTGGTACTGTTTATTTCAGCATCTGGAGACTTCTGCATGTGTTGACTGATTGTGGCTCATTGAGTGGTATAGTATTATTGGTTTCACTAGCTAAGGACCTCAGGCAAGTACACTTTATGATTGCTTTCGATTTATAGTAGTCTTTTTATTTGATGTTTATATATATATCTTGCTGCTTGTTGACATGCTCGTCACACAGAGTAGTCGGGAGGGGAAATATCTTACTAGATATGTGGACTACCCAGAACAATTCTATGAGTCTATTCTTGAATAATAGCAGCTGCACACGACACGTGCAGGGTGCCGTATTTATCCCTAGCCGTTCACATGTCGAAACTGATATTTTACATCACATAGGTAGTTGTATTTTATTTGTTTTTCTTGTCTTCTCCACCGCCTGCCATGTCATCAGTTACTTTCTAGTTTTCATATCTCATATGTTATTTTTATGTCTTGTTAATTCTACTGTGTTCTCGCATTGCCGTCGGTTTGTGTGCTTATTCCATTCTTGACTGAAAACCAATATTTTTCAGGTTTAGCCGCGATCACTCTTAGCACTGGGAAGGTATGGGTATGTTGAGGTCAACCTAGATAGTGGAACTAGCTGTCTTTTCTATATTGTGAGAACTTTATATTTTCTTTAATTTTAAATATTGTAAATGTTGTAATAAATCTAGAAATGTGAATGAGCATTAAAGTTTATTTTGAGCAATTATTTCTTGCGGGCTTGACAGCATTCTACCGCCGACTCTGCGGCGTAGGCTGGCTTGGACACGTCTCGTATCCGAAAAGTGGGTGCGGATCGTGACAAGTTTTTGTGGTGGCCCATGCAGGTCTGTTTTCGCAAAAGATTGCGAACTCGTGGTAATACCATATTAGTCGTACTACTGCGAGCATGCGACTAGGAATTTCTCATTCACAATTAGGATTGAATTAATTTAGGAGAGTGACTAGGAATATGAGTCCCTTATTAATTTGATTATTGGGTAGTTAAGGATTAGGCCATGCAACTTATTAAATTTAGATAACTTGGAAGATTTTTATAGATACACTATTACATTTTGATACGACGATATGACCTAAGGTGGGTAGACTATTTACTCATCAACTTAGGCCTTCTTCGAATCCAATTCTTGACCGTAACCCCTTTTCTGAAGATTTTTTTTAAAAAATAAAATTTTATTTAGTTGAGTTAAATTATGATTTTTGAAATTTTATTATAATTATAGGAGGGTTTAGTCATGGTTAAGATTTAGAGTACAAGATGACTAAAAATCATGGCACGGATAGTGTGGTCGTGTGCCTTGATTAATGTTCTAGCCATGGTAGAGAAAGTCGAGCCATAAGTGTATCCTAACTAGGAAAACTAGGCGAAGTTGTGACTTGATCCCTATAGATAATTTAATTTGTTATAATTCGACTTTTAGAAAACCCGGTTGTTCTAAACTAGCCCGAACCCAAGCCCTGGTAGTCATGTAATGAGACCAATGACGTCCCTGGAGATATATAGATGTATATATATATATATTTCTAGTCCATTTTAGTCTCGTAAATAATTTTTGTAAATTTTATTTCGAATATAATATATGTGTTATTACTATTTAAATTTATATTTTACTTGGAAATAGTATGACCTTCTCTTAGATTGATTTTTGGGATTTATTTAGACTATGCATATATACTTGTGTATAAATATATTCATAATAAGTAGACATAGTACTTTATACATATTTCCCCCTGATCTCGAATATTAGAGAAATAGAAATTAAAATTTAATCTCTCTTGCCTTCGGTCATTCTCGTCCTAATCAATCGTCTGAAATTACAAAATCGATACCTCACTTCAAGGACAAATACTTGCATTTTTCTTTCTATTTTTTTGTATGACTTTTGAGACTTCTTTGAAATTCTTGGAGATATAGTTGGAATATTTTTGATGACTCGCAATGGCAAAGACAGCAGCGCACTGTCGCCATTTATTTGAATTATGAAGACTACGGGTTCACTGCAGCCAGCAGCGCACTGGCGAGACATGATCCCTAAGTTGAAGTAATTCCAAATAAGCGTGGGTGATCGAGCAATATTAAAACTATGTCTGGGTTGTCCTATTTTTATCCTTGAGTTGTTACGTCAGATTAGATAGAGTTGATAGGGTATTTCGTTACCGTATCATTACTTGAGTCGTAAAACCAAGAGTTTATTGCAGCTAGCTGTATACTGGCGAGGCATAAATTTTTGGTAAAGTGATTTCGGATATGTGTACGAGTTCGAATACCATAGAGGCTACATCTTTTACTGGCATATGACTATTACGTTTTCAATTGACTTGTACCTTATTCCTAGTTACCATCTTCTCAATAAACTGGTTGTTCTTACTCCTCCCTTCTCCTTCTAGTTTTCGAATCGTCACCTTTTAAACATATTTTGATTTTCCTCCCGACTAGATTCATAATCACGCCTAGATTATGATTCTATGATCATGTTTACATAACCGATTGTGTTAGAACGATTCCGATACGATTCCGATTTGGAGCATCCTTAAAGATCTTTTAATCACGACTAGACCATTCGATTCTATTTCAATCGTGCCAATTTGCATGTTATCCTAGAATTCGATTCTATAATCATGCCTAAATAGTTTTTCTTAACTAGTTGCTCGTACCAAAATGATTTCAACCTTGATCGATCTTAAATAATTTTGATTATGACTAAATTATAATCGTGCCTACATTTCAACTAATTTATAGCTTAGGTTTATATTTGTTCCAAATACGGTCATGACTATTCTGATCATAATCATGCTCGTGCCAACTTCCTATTTTTACCCTGCTTGAATGACCTGCACGATTAGCCTTGATCGTGACTGCATCTTAAATGCGACTAAAATCCTGTTTAGATTTCATCGAGAACTTGATCATTTCTTAAAACGCTGGTAATGACTCAACTCTGCTAACTATAGATTGATCGTGCCAAACCATTTCGATTTTGATCATTTTAAAACATTTTGGTCGTCGACTAGACCATTTGACCAAGGTTGATCGTACCAAATCACACTTCCCTTTTTACTATTATTATGGTTTATTCGCGATTATGTGTGACAGGTTTGGTTATCGATCATATCATCCTCTTGCATTTTTGTATCGATTGAGACTTAGTTTTCTTGACTATATTCATAGTCATACCAAATCGTGTCCTTTGAATTTCGAGGACGAAATTTTTCTAAGGTGGGTAGATTTGTAACTCCTCTTCCCAAAATTTTGTATTTATTTATTTTATTTTAGTTTTAAATATTTTCCAAGTAGAAAATAATATTTTTGTATATAGAGTAGAAAAGAGATTTTTCAAAATATATGAGATTTTACGGAGATAGATTTTAACTGGTGCATTTATTATTTTGAAATATTGTACAATTTGAATTTATCAAATACAATTGAATGATATCAATATTACGTCCTTATTATGAACAAATTAATTGATGTATGCACTGTTTTAGAATATCTGAATAAGGATTTCTAAAGTGATTTAGAATATTTTCTACTAATAAAAGATTTGTTATATCTATTTTAGATAGAATTTTGAATTATATATATATAATATATACATTGATGACACAGAATATTATCTAACTAACTATTGGATATCTAAATTTACATGATTTTAATTTGTTGATAAATACAAAATATTATTTTGAGTATTTAGGCTGATCGTTTTATTGATTCGAATTTAAATTCATATATTCAAATTAGTTTGATAAATATTGATTGATGATTTAAATTAATATTATTATCCTTAACAGATTTGGATTAGCTTAATTATTTTGAATATTCTTTTGAATTTAAAATAAAGAGAAGAGGGTTATATAAAAAGATTGAATATTTTGATCGAACTAAAAGTTTAAACCCTATATATAGAGAGCCTTCCTTTTTCCTCATATCTCAATACCTTACCTCTACCGCAGCCAACGCCCATATTCTCCATGGCCAACCATGTCAGTGCACCGTGTACCGTGTCCGTGCTCATCCAGTTCATTCCCTAGTTTTATTACATTTACAGTCTTTCCTTGTGTGCCCAACACCCGGACACCACTGCGAGTCGACTCTTGTGTCTCGCAGGACACGTCGACTCTAATACCATCCCTAACCCGACTAGCAACCACGCCTCGATCAAGTCCCCGGCGCCATCCAGACTTAGCTTCCATCTTCATCACGCCTCCCCGCGCCGGCGAACGCCAGATCTGGCAGCCACAGCCATCAGCATGCTTTCTCCTCCGCGTGCCGTCGAGACTCCCTCCACCGGAAGCTCGCTGCCGCGGAGCCCTCTCGAGCTTTACCGCTCCTCCGGCAACTCCGTGGCTCCACTGCTCCTCCATCTGGCGTCCACCCTGCATCAAAATTGCCTTTCCGTCGTCGACCGCCGGTGGAAGCCATGCACCGAGTCCTCGCGCTGTACAGCCCTTTGTCGCCATGGTCCGCGCGCATGACCCTTCGCTCCGGCCAGCGCAGCCGCGCTCCAGCCACCGTAGATCCGCCCCGAGCGACCGCCCGTGCACCGGTTGGATCCCGACGCCAACCTCAGAGCCGACCTTCGCCACCCCTCTTCCAGCTTTGCCAGAGCCCTCCAGCGACCAGGAGCTCCTACCGACGTGCCAGCGCCGGTGGGTCGAGTCTACAGCAGTGCTCGACCGTGTCCGCCAGTACCACCGCAGCAATACCCCGACCACCCAGGACATCAATGCCTCCACCACCAAAACCATCACCGTCACCTTCACTATAACCACCGCCATCATAAGCAAACCGTCGCCGCCACCATCACCCAAACCCCACCGACCTAGCCTCCTCCTCCGCGTACCTGACGACCGTGCTACGACCTTATGGCCGCCTTGAACCTCTCGTCTTTGGCGCCACGATGCACCAACCACCCCGACGAGGCTACTGTTTTCTCGTATTGCCTCGGTTTGTGTGCTTGTTCCATTCCTGACTGGAAACCAACATTTTTCAAGTTTATCCGCGATCACTCTTAGCACTGGTAAGGTATGGGTATGCTGAGGTCGACCTAGATAGTGGAACTAGCTGTCTTTTCTATATTGTAAGAACTTTATATTTTCTTTAATTTTAAATATTATAAATGTTATAATAAATCTAGAAATGTGAATGAGCAATAAAGTTTATTTTGAGCAATTATTTCTTACGGACTTGACAGCGTTCTACCGTCGACTCTGCGGCGTAGGCTAGCTTAGACACGTCTCGTATCCGAAAAGCGGGTGTGGGTCGTGACAATGACTGAGATTACTACCAGCAACCTCCACATATGTGACCTGCATGGGCCACCACTAAAACCTATGTCATGTCCTAGAACCAGAATACTGGCAAGTAGGGACGGACCAAGCCAGTTACGTATACCAAAGTACTCCCGTACTCTAAAATAACGTATAAGCTGTATAGATGTGGGTTACTACTACAAACCAACAGTCAAACCTAGGTCACATGATCCTAGATATCTCAATCACAGTCAGGCAAATAATGTACAAGGATATAATCACCAGGCATATAAGACAGTAAAGCATCCTAAACTATAATATATAGATGATCATGAAGCTAGTAATACAAAATAAAGAACTAGCAAGACTAAGTAATACATGATCAGCTCTAGCTGCAGTCTAAAAAATATACATACCATGTCTAGGTTAGTAGGCCAAAATTTAAGTCCAAAACACGAGCTAAATACGTGCTCGTCGGCTAAACGCCTTAAAAGAATATGTACAGAAAAGAGTGTGTGAGAGAAAGAATACCTATTCAAGTCCTCTGGTGCTTCGGGTGGTCACCATCGATGGAAGGTCCGGAAGATCCTCGGACTCCTCAACTAAATCTGGTCAATGCAAAACCAGTGGGGTCAGACGTCCAATATCAAGTACCACAAAGAAAGCCAAACTATGAATTAAAACCAGCATGTAAATCATAGCAACTCTAAAGTAAATCAGTAAACGCAGAACAAGAATAATATAAAGGTACCACAGGAATATGAAAGAAAACTAGAAATATGTAAGAAAACAACATATAAACATGTGAATATACAGGGTATATAGCATGTGATGAAACCGAGCATGTGGGACAAATGGTAAGGACAAGCATGCGAGACATGTAGTGAAACCAAGACAGTAGCAGAAATGATAGCATGTGAGAAAATAGCAGGAAGCTAGGTACTGATTTAAGATAAACTGGAACAAGACTAGACTAGACTAAACAGAAATAGACTCAATCCATCAATCACGGCCAAACAATGAGTATGGCTTGATACTTTAGCTAACTAGGGTTGTCACAATCCTAATTACTAACATATGCAAGTTTGAAAAATCTGATCAAGTTACCTATCATGCAGACTACCCGATTGATCCAAGCCAAAAGAAAAATAAGTATAGCAGACACACCGCAGTAAGATACGCGTGTCCTAAAGAAGTGCCCCACTCGACGGTGTGCTGGAAGAGTGCTCATCATGACAGATAGCTCCAAATCCCTAATTGATATATATATATATATATATATATATATATATATATATATATATATATAAAAGACCGGGAAACAAGGGGTGCAGGTAACCGAAAAAGTCTCACCTCCCAATGATCTAGATAATCAAGCTAGTTATATAGTTCCTAACTTTTTCATTTAGGTTTCTGGATGTGTCATTCTGTAGAATCCATCCTAGACATGAGACATGCGAGACAAGACAAGAAAAGCAAGATTGTATATATATATATATATATATATATATATATATATATATATATATATATATATATATATATAAGACCGGGAAACAAGGGGTGCAGGTAACAGGGAAAGTCTTACCTCCCAATGATCTAGATAATCAAGCTAGTTATATAGTTCCTAACTTTTTCATTTAGGTTTCTGGATGTGGCATTCCGCAGAATCCATCCTAGACATGAGACATGTGAGACAAGACAAGAAAAGCAAGATTGTGCACTACAACAAGCTGCAATAAGATATGACAATATCAAGATAAGAGTGCGCTACGACGAGCCACTATCAAGGAGCTAGACATGTACTGGAGTCAATAGTGCGCCATGACATGCCACTATCAAGCAATCTAGGAAAAAAATGTACAAGGGTGCACCGTGACGGGTCACTACCAAGGAACTGGACATGTAAGGAAATCAAGAGTGCGCCATAACAGGCCACTATCTAGAAGCTAGACATGAACATGTACCGGGTCCAACCAAGCATGACAAGACAACACAGTAGACTGGCATAGTATGTACATTAGAACAATATGTAAGAAAAATTTATGAATTTAAATCAAAATCAGAAAGTATACAACTTGGGTACCGGAACGGAATTCCGATGGGACAAATCGGTACATCGTCGGTATGCCGATTTTTTTCACAGCAACTTTTCAAACTAAAATAAGGGCTCACAATCGGAATTTTGGCGGTATATACCGGTACACCGTTGGTATGCCGATTATCGTCACATCAACTTTTCAAGCTAAATTGAGGGCTCACAATCGAAATTCCGGTATGTCGATTATCGCCGATAAATAATACTAAAGGCTAGAACAAGTTCCGAGAACCAAGGCTCGTTCCGAAAGTTGTTAAAACTAGTATAACCATGAAAACAATACTAGAGGAAGGTCGTACATAGCATGTATACTAAGTCACATGGCAATGACCCCGGTATCGTCTCCGATACAGAGTTTTCCTACTAGAAAAATAAACGAACATAGCAAATAACGAAAGCCTAGCTCAGACCAAATTTTCTGAACGGACAAAATAACCATTTTTATGAGAGAAACATATTTAGTAAAGCTAGTAGTAGAAAATACTGGACTACCAAGGCAATCGGAAACAAAAACCACAATAAAGCAATAAAGACGTCCAGTAGTTTGGCAAGATGTACTTGCCTAATAAAGCTCCAAGCCTATACTTCAAATCCGCTACCAAGAGGGGTTCATAAACCACACTCTGAGGTCTCGAGACCAAGCACCAAGCTCCCGAGGAATACGGAGTGGAAAAGAAAAAGAATGAAGAGTAGAGAGAGAAAATGAAAAGAGAAACCGAAAAGAAATCAAGTCATATATATAGAATGGGTGAATTAATTATGACCGTCCGATCGCGATTCGCAACTCGATCAGAATTAATCTCGACCGTTCAGAAGAAAATCAAGAAACCAATGGATGATAGAATATATCAACACTATTCATCAAAATATCTAAACACTATTCATGAAAATATCTAAACAAAATATCTTGAATCAAAAATATCTCTAAAGTGGAAAATCTGCCCGGACGGCATTCCGTCGGTACAGATCGGTATGCCAGCGTGTCACGACCCGTTTCCCAAATTATTGGGCCGGGCCAAGCCATGTCCAGCCTACGCTTGGTTAGAGCGTAGTAAGCTGTTCTATCAGTCAAAAGTAAAGGTAAGTGTGCTAATAATTGTAATATTATGATATTTTAAGATGATCACAGCATTTTATAGATGAAAAACCACTAAGTTTGTGATACATAATACACTCCAAAATACATAATTTCCTGTGGGAAACTCCTCCTCTGGTGCTCCATAATAGGGATCACAGAGCATCTCTTCCTCAGAGAGTGTACCTACAACGTTATCCTGTCAGAATGGGAGCAAGTACTAATACTACAAACATGCTATACTGAGTATGAAAGAAATGAGAAGTAATAACTGAGGTCATGATATGGTACAGCCTATCATGGAATATCACAACTATCATGACAAAATCATAGTCTATCATGTCAAAATCATAGTCTATCATGTCAAGGATACATTTGTCATGACGACACATGTACATGTATTGTTTAAAACTGGAGCAGGTACATGATCGGTCAATAGGTGTACAAAGCGCTGAGGGCACATGTAAAAAAATATACTTTCGTACAAGTCACAAGCGATAGATGTACATACGTACAAATCCGCGGGATAGGCCTACGACAAGGTATACATGTAAAATGCTACATTGCTCGGTACATACGTCACGGTAGAAAGGGCATGATCATATACTCAACTATCAATTTCTTCATAACCCAAGTCCTAGCATGTGAGAGATACTGAGAGCAGTATAAAGAATGGTATGTACTGAGTGTAATGTAGAGCATGGTATGATTTGACTTGCTACTCCAAGGATCAGCATTTTAACATGGTAGTATTCATAATTCATTTATCATAAGCAGTAAGTAAAGTTTGTAGGGGTACTTGCTTCTAACAAAGCAATGAGAAGACAGTAAAGCTAAAGACGCCCGGTGTCCTGGCACTGTAAAATATATATATCTCAGTCTCCATAAAGTAAGCTAAATTTACACTAGTGGTGTGACATGGCCTAATTGAACATTAGCTAGGTGAAACTAGCTTAGGGGTCCAATATGAGGTGACACATCATCTAGGTCTCAAACACTAGGGTAGGACAACGTTCTAACTACTAGAAATACCCAAAAGTCACAAGTCGTGATTTAACCATAATTATTGGTTAAATAATCATTTTGTGCACTGTGTTCTAACAATTTTAGAAACTGGTATATAGCTCCAATAAATACAAAATAAAATACTAACAGCATCCTTGTTAATTATAGAAATTTATTATAATTTTTCTGGAATTTATCATCCAATATAAGCATTTTATAAAAATTAGTTTTCATAAGTACACAGCAAATGACTTCTGGTTTCATATGTCAAAATAGTGGCAAAACTGTAAATAAGATACTGTAAAAATTATACTAAATTAGCTAAATTAACATAGTATTTAAATACTATTTTTCCAGAATTTTATCAGTAAGAAAAGTATTTTTTTAGAAATCCAAAAACAGTAAGTATACATTCTGAATTTAATTAATTATTTATATGCGTATTTTTGTCCCTATACATAAATTGAACCAGAGTCCAAGTACATGACCCAAGGCCATGTGTAGCATTTGGGTTCCTAGAATTTATTTTCTATTTTGGAGATTTTTTTTTTATAGTTAGAATCAATTATTTACTAGGATGTTGATTTGGGATCGTAAGATTTTTTGCCTAAGCCTATAGGTTAGATATAAGAAAATTAGGTTTTATATAGTCTCTGGGGCCCCTAGATAGTCCCTAGTATATTATTTCACTATTTTAGAATTTTCAGGATTTTATGGAGATTTTTAGAGAATTTTATATATGATTTTATTAATTTTCTAAGCTTCTAGGAATTTTTGTGAGAGCACCCGAGGGTATTTTTGAGGTCAAATAATTTATTTGGGCTCTAGAACCCCTAAAATATTTTCTAGATTTTTCTAGGAATTTTTAGAAATTTTTTGGGATTTATTTGGAATTTTTAGGATTTTTTTTGAATTTTTATTTAATTTTCTGTAATTTAAAACCTATTTTCCAAAACATTTACCCAGTCAGCCGAGCGGGGGGCCCACTCGTCAGCCGCTGGCGTGCGGGGTGCGGGCCCACCCGTCAGCGCGGGTGCGGGATGGGTCGGTCTCGGAGCCGCCTAGTAATCCTAAGCCGAGCCGGCTTGGGCTACTCCCAAGCCGAGCCAAGCTCGGTTTAGTTTTGGACCATAGGATTATTGGCGGGGGTAACACGATGCTGACACGTGTCCCTTAGCCGCCTCAAGCCACCGACCTAGCCCTATATATATATATTAGTTATTAGTTTTCCGAAAACCCTAGAAATTCAGCAGCTTTTAGTGGGAGAGTTTGATTGGGATCTTCGACTTCGCGGAGCGATTGCCGTTGATCCAGACATCATTTTCATGCGCCGTTTTTTTTGTTAGAAGCGTATCGAGGTTAGGTTTCTGAATATATATTTTAATTTCTGTAATTTTGATCTCGAATATCTGAATAATTATTTGAGTGTCGGTTGTCCAAAAATTAATACGTCGTACGGCTTTCGAGATTCCGAGCGATCTCGAACTCCATTTTGCGATCCGTTTGAAGTTTTGGAAAGCTGACACCGAGCTCTACAACATATAATTTTTTCAAAAATTCAGAGTTTCATCTAGTATTTTATTTTATTCATAGAAGTCAGATTTGGTCAACGGTTCATCGATTTGGTCATAGTTAGCCATAATGGCGATAACTTTTGACCAAGTCGTGATTTTGCGGCACGATCAATTCCAGTGCACTCATGACACTGAAATCTATCATGTTGCACACTCAAACTTTGAATTCATAACGTTTGACTAGTTAGTCAACAATATGTCTCGGTTTGCGTGCCACGAGTCCCGAATTTGGAACCGTGAATTTCTTTGGCCAAATATTAGTGTGTAGATTGTTTTTTCAGAATTAAATAGGTTAAAATAGGATTTTAGATAATTTATTCCAGAATTAGAATAGTATTAATTGATTTAAACTATTAGCCACTTTCTAGGATTTTTAGAGTGGGAATTGTATATCTAACTTGTGGTTGTTTGTGCGACGGGGTTCGTGGGATGATGGCTTGATTTGATAGCTTCTAGGCCAGAGTTCATATTGTCTTCAACTTGTGAAATCAATCCGTCCAAGAGTTCAGGCAAGTACTTGTTGACACCTTCATGTGTATTTACTTTATATTATCGTATTTCACTTATACATGCTATCTTCCGTGTCTTGACTGTTACACACACGAGAGTTGAGTGTTTGACTATTGATCATGTTTTTCCATTGTTATCTTGATCGTTACCGTGATCGTATTTTCGTGATTGTGAGGTATGGATATTGGAGGGGTACAATTACTAGGCACGTGGACAAAGTCCAGTTGGTATTGTTGGCAACTCTCCCGTTTACGGGGGCGGGCCTTATAACCTCATCGTTCGCCCAAGCCGTCCATGTGTAGGAACGTTGTACTTCTCACGAAACGTGCACTACGAGTATTTACATGAGTCTCTTTACTTTTCATGCTTGTTACTTTCCTTATCAGTTTCTTCCATCTCATGATTTCTTGTTCATATTGTTCATTGTTTCCATTGATCATTATTTTCCATGTTTAGTGTTTTATTACTTTATATTGTACTTGTATCATGGTGGTTAGACTTGTACTTGTTCCAATCCTGACTGGATAACCATTTTTTAGTTGT
Source organism: Iris pallida (assembly GCA_029216955.1). NCBI lineage: Eukaryota > Viridiplantae > Streptophyta > Magnoliopsida > Asparagales > Iridaceae > Iris > Iris pallida. Next base: position 2,797,158 of record JANAVB010028398.1, read on the forward strand.
AGACGACATGATCTGTCCAGAGGTTTACGGTGAGTATGTTGGAGACACTGACGTCACTGGCGTACCCGGTTCCAGCACTGATACGAATTAGCATATTGTTTTCCTTATGGATTCGCATTAGTTAGTAGTTATAGTTATGGAGTCAGTTGTCTATTTTATTTTCTGCTATCCGGGTTTGTTCCCGAGACTTTCTGAGTTGTAGTGGATTTTTCATATTTATAATATTGAGACAATTGGATATTTTAGTAATTTTTGCTGGCTTAGTTGTGGATGATATATATGCGTGTTGTGCTTGTTGTGGACCATTGTTATATTAGACAGCGTACTACCGCCGATGCTGCGGCGTAGGCTGGACTTGGCCACGTACTCGTATTCCAAAATTGGGAGTGGGTTGTGACAAGTTTTTATGGTGGCCCATGCAGGTCCATTTTCGCAAAAGACTGCGAACTCGTGGTAGTGCTTAAGTTAGCTGTACTACTACGAGCCTGCAAATAGATTTGAAGTTTGGAGGTTATATCATCCATAAATAGGATCTCCAACCTTATGAGTCTATTTTTAGGATCTTATTTTCTCTTAATTTGCATCTTGCTTGATTCCGTCCGTGATTTCTTCGATATGTTTGTATCTACCATTCTAACCACATCCTTCCTTTCCTTTTAGTTCGCAATGGTTGAGACAAGGCGCAGTGCGATCCGTAAGGGGAAAAGGGTAGCTAACCTTTATGCTACTCCCGAACCCGAGGGATCGACAGCAGAGAGTACCGAGTTCGTAGAGCCTTCTAACCATCAACAAGATAGGGTTAGTGCTGAGGATCTTCCACCACCACCACCAACAGCCCCAACCCAAGGAGTAACTATGGATGGAGCTCATCTCCTTAAGATACTCCAGGGCATGATGGAGACTCAGCAGAGACATACAAATGTTCTAGAAAGGAGCGTAGAAATACGACAAGATCGTGTGGGTACTATTGATGGATTTCGCAAGATGAACCCACCTCTCTTTACTGGCTCAGAGAAACCCATAGAAGTCACCAACTGGCTAGTGGAGATAGAGACACTACTAGAGGCATCGGAGCTGCCACCGGAGAAATGGATAAAAGCAGTGAAGTTGCATCTCAAGGACAATGCACATCATTGGTGGGCAGCACAAGAAAGACGGTTGGGCAAGAATGTGTTATGGGAAGAGTTTACGGACCTCTTCAATACCATGTTCTTCCCCACCACTGTTCGAAAGGAGCTGCGGGATCAATTCATACGACTAGAGCAGGGGAGCATGACAGTGGACGAATATGATACAGAATTTAGTCGCTTGAGTCGTTTTGCTCCTACTTTTGTATCTACAGAAGAAGAGAAGGCGGAGAAGTTCCATTCTGGGCTGAATTACAAGTTGCAGAGTTTAACAGTGTCAGTAGACCCAACATCCTATACAGATATCTTGAATACAGCTAGGCGTCAAGAATCTATCCTAAGGCAGAAAGTAGCTACCCAAAAGAGAGGTAGAGATGGTAGTCATCAAGAACCATCAAAATGTCCTAATATTTCTCAGAAGACCCTTCAAATCCAGCATCAACCTCCAACTAGGGTAGTATCATTCCAGCCACAACAGCAGCCTATCCCACCCAAGCCTAAGTGTAATTATTGTGGAAAAGAAGGACACAAGGGAGACCATTGTAGGAAGAGGTTAGGACTTTGTCTCCTTTGTGGAGCATCAGACCACCAAGTGCGAGAATGTCCCGCAGCACCAGCTCATAAGCCAGTTTCGCAACAGCAGTTTGCGGGAGTACAACGTCAAGGACAAGCATTTGTGGCTGTGACTCAACCCCAAGACATAGGTAACTTAAATATGTTTCCTTGAAAGCCTTCTTTAGTTTTAGTTGGTATGCATGCTTAGTTAGTTGTTAGTTCCCTTATGTTCCTAGCCATTATCTCTCCGTGACTTAGCTTAAAAAATTATTGCTTGTAAGAGTCAGGTATTATACATGCTATTTGTGATGTTTTGATTTTTGAGGACAAAAATCTTTTAAGGGGGATAGTTTGTAGCATTTGGGTTCCTAGAATTTATTTTCTATTTTGGAGATTTTTTTTTTTTTAGTTAGAATCAATTATTTACTAGGATGTTGATTTGGAATCGTAAGATTTTTTGCCTAAGCCTATAGGTTAGATATAAGGAAATTAGGTTGTATATAGTCTCTGGGGCCCCTAGATAGTCCCTAGTATATTATTTCACTATTTTAGAATTTTTAGGATTCTATGGAGATTTTTAGAGAATTTTATATATGATTTTATTAATTTTCTAAGCTTCTAGGAATTTTTGTGAGAGCACCCGAGGGTATTTTTGAGGTCAAATAATTTATTTGGGCTCTAGAACCCCTAAAATATTTTCTAGATTTTTCTAGAAATTTTTAGAAATTTTCTGGGATTTATTTGAAATTTTTAGGATTTTTCTTGAATTTTTATTTAATTTTCTGTAATTTAAAACCTATTTTCCAAAACATTTACCCAGTCATTCGAGCGGGGGGCCCACACGTCAGCCGCTGGCGTGCGGGATGCGGGCCCACCCGTCAGCGCGGGTGCGGGATGGGTCGGTCTCGGAGCCGCCTAGTAATCCTAAGCCGAGCCGGCTTGGGCTACTCCCAAGCCGAGCCAAGCTCGGTTTAGTTTTGGACCATAGGATTATTGGCGGGGATAACACGATGCTGAAACGTGTCCCTTAGCCGCCTCAAGCCACCGACCTAGCCCTATATATATATATATATATATATATATATATATATATTAGTTATTAGTTTTCCGAAAACCCTAGAAATTCAGCAGCTTTTAGTGGGAGAGTTTGATTGGGATCTTCGACTTCGCGGAGCGATTGCCGTTGATCCAGACGTCCTTTTCGCGCGCCGTTTTTTTTGTTAGAAGTGTATCGAGGTTAGATTTCTGAATATATATTTTAATTTCTGTAATTTTGATCTCGAATTTCTGAATAATTATTTGAGTGTCGGTTGTCCAAAAATTAATACGTCGCACGGTTTTCGAGATTTCGAGCGATTCCGAACTCCGTTTTGTGATCCGTTTGAAGTTTTGGAAAGCTGACACCGAACTCTACAACATATAAGTTTTCCATAAATTCAGAGTTTCATCTAGTATTTTATTTTATTCATAGAAGTCAGATTTGGTCAACGGTTCATCGATTTGGTCATAGTTAGCCAAAATGGCGATAACTTTTGACCAAGTCGTGATTTTGCGGCACGGTCGATTCAAGTGCACTCATGACACTGAAATCTATCATGTTGCACACTCAAACTTTGAATTCATAATGTTTGACTAGTTAGTCAACAATATGTCTCGGTTTGCGTGCCACGAGTCCCGAATTTGGAACCGTGAATTTCTTTGGCTAAATATTAGTGTGTAGATTGTTATTTCAGAATTAAATAGGTTAAAATAGGATTTTAGATAATTTATTCCAGAATTAGAATAGTATTAATTGATTTAAACCATTAGCCACTTTCTAGGATTTTTAGAGTGGGAATTGTATATCTAACTTGTGGTTGTTTGTGCGACGGGGTTCGTGGGATGATGGCTTGATTTGATAGCTTCTAGGCTAGAGTTCATATTGTCTTCAACTTGTGAAATCAATCCGTCCAAGAGTTTAGGCAAGTACTTGTTGACACCTTCATGTGCATTTACTTTATATTGTCGTATTTCACTTATACATGCTATCTTCCGTGTCTTGACTGTTACACATACGAGAGTTGAGTGTTTGACTATTGATCATGTTTTCCCATTGTTATCTTGATCGTTACCGTGATCGTGTTTTCGTGATTGTGAGGTATGGATATTGGAGGGGTACAATTACTAGGCACGTGGACAAAGCCCAGTTGGTATTGTTGGCAACTCTCCCGTTTACGGGGGCGGGCCTTATAACCTCATCGTTCGCCCAAGCCGTCCATGTGTAGGAACGTTGTACTTCTCACGACACGTGCACTACGAGTATTTACATGAGTCTCTTTACTTTTCATGCTTGTTACTTTCCTTATCAGTTTCTTCCATCTCATGATTTCTTGTTCATATTGTTCATTGTTTCCATTGATCATTATTTTCCATGTTTAGTGTTTTATTACTTTATATTGTACTTGTATCATGGTGGTTAGACTTGTACTTGTTCCAATCCTGACTGGATAACCATTTTTCAGTTGTAGACGACATGATCTGTCCAGAGGTTTACGGTGAGTATGTTGGAGACACTTACGTCACTGGCGTACCCGGTTCCAGCACTGATGCGAATTAGCATATTTTCTTCCTTATGGATTCGCATTAGTTAGTAGTTATAGTTATGGAGTCAGTTGTCTATTTTATTTTCTGCTATCCGGGTTTGTTTCCGAGACTTTCTGAGTTGTAGTGGATTTTTCATATTTATAATATTGAGACAATTGGATATTTTAGTGATTTTTGCTGGCTTAGTTGTGGATGATATATATGCGTGTTGTGCTTGTTGTGGACCATTGTTATCATAGACAGCGTACTACCGCCGATGCTGCGGCGTAGGCTGGACTTGGCCACGTATTCGTATTCCAAAATTGGGAGCGGGTCGTGACACCATGAATCAAGTCCAATATGACTTATATAGACCTTGAATGTGTGAAAACACATTTGGGCCCAAAAACTCATGCTAGGCTTGGACACCAAATGGTTGCAGTAAATTAAATACACAAAATATATATTTGTAGAAAATATGCAAGTGTGGAAATATAATAATATTTTAGTAAGGCAAAGTATACATATTATTCGTAAGTTCATTTATAAATATCTACATACAATATGTACAACTTTTACATAATTTTGTAAAGGCTAAATTAGCTATGTATATTTTACAAATGCATTTATGACTTACATATATATATATATACAAGGATATATATATATATATATATATATATATATATATATATATATATATATATATATATATATACAAGGATCAAGAAAATACATATAATATATATATATATATATACATATATAAAATACAAAGGAAAAAAGAAAAGAAAAATAAAAATAAAACACAAAACCCAGAGCTCAGGCTCGAACCCACACCCTCGGGATGGCAGAGGGAGTGCACCCAAGCGGGCTCGGGCTGACCAGCAGGTCAGTTCGAGTCCGGTGTTAGGATTGGGTTTGGGTTAGTGTTAAGGTGTTTTAGGTTAGTGGGTAGGAAAGTATCCCAGGCCCGTTAGTTAATGGGTTTCTGAACCCAATAGCACGTTTTAAACCCGTTAACCCATTAATCTAAGTAACAGTTCGGCTTCGTGTCCAGACTGTTAAGGACACGAGCAATGAGATCTGACCCAGTGTCGTGTGTCCGCGCCCAGCATGACATGCACGATACTGCTAACGCGTGTCCAACCCTACTATTAGGTTCTTCGTGTTCAGGCGAACATCATGCGTGAGTTTGGGACACGCACGACACGATTTAGGGCTGTTACCTTCGTGTCCGACGTCGGGATTTGAAGTCGAGGGGGCTTTCGGCGGCTAGGGGCGTTGTGGTCGCGGCGCTGGGGTGGCGCTGCACTCGCCTTGCTTCGACGAACACTTCGGTGGTGGTCAATGGCAGTGAAGGTGGCTGTGGAGGTGGTGCTAGGGGTCGCCGGAGTTAGGGTTTCGGCGAGGTAAAATGGGGTAGAGATGGGGCTGTGGTGGTCGTGGGGGTTCGTGAAGGGAAGCTAGGGTTAGGGTTTTTTCCGGGCTTTTGTTTTATAGAGAAAGAAGGCGGTGGGGCTGGTGGGAAAGGCGGAGAGGGGGTGTTGGTCGGCCGGGTCGTCGGAGAGTGATGGGAAGTGGGAACGGGGTAGTTTTAGGTTTAGGCCCCTAGGTTTTAGGTAATTACAGTTAGGTCCTTCCCACTGTCTAATGTAAAAACGAATTTGCAAATCCCCTCCCGCTCTGTTTATATACAAATTTAAATTTGCATAGAACATTTGGGAAATTGCAAGCTGCATTTAAACAATCTAAATAATTGCAAAACTCAATTAAAACATTTTATAAAATTGCAAACTTACATTTTTAGTAATTAAAACTCATTTAAAATCATTTAAAAATTCTAGAAAAATTCCTAATAATTATAATAAATCATTTTAAAGCTAAATAGGTCATTAACATCTAATTAACACTAAATAAACCAAATTTGAAAAATAGGGGCTGACAAGTCTTTCCTCCTTGAAAAATTTTGTCCTCGAAATTTACAAGAACAGAAGACACGCAAGTTAACTAACGCTTTAAGGAAATGACTAAAGCAACGTCTAACCTCTAATGGCTCATGCGGAAACTGACGGCGCTCCCTCGGCTGGTGATTCGAACTGGTAAGGGTATCTCTCCCTCATGTCCGACTCTCGCTCCCAGGTGGACTCTCCTGGCGAGTGTCTGCTCCATGCTACTCTGACCAAAGGGATAACCTTGTTCCTCAGCTTCTTCTGCCTATGGTCCAATATCTCTACTGACTGCTCTGCAACTCTAAGGCTCGTTCCGACTTCCAGCTCCGAATGGTCCAGTATGTGGCTGGGGTCGGACACATACCTCCTCAGCTGAGACACATGGAAGACGTCGTGAAATCCTCCCAGGTTGGGTGGTAATGCAACTCTGTAGGCTACCTCTCCAATCCTGCCGAGCACCTCAAACGGGCCAATGTACCTGGGGCTCAACTTGCCCCTGCGGCCAAATCGGATCGTCCCTCTGGTAGGTAAAATATTCACCAATACCATATCTCCGAATACGAACTCCAGTGGTCTGCGGCTAGCATCTGCCCAGTGCTTCTGCCTGTCCTGAGCTACTTTGAGTCTGTCCCTGACCATACGGACCTTCTCAGCTGCCTCTGTAATCATCTCTGGCCCAAGCATAACTCTGTCTCCTACATCATCCCAGAAGAGCGGTGTGCGGCATCGTCGTCCATACAGGACCTCGAATGGTGACATACCGATGCTGGCTTGGTAGCTGTTGTTGTAAGAAAACTCTACCAAGTGCAGATGGCTCTCCCAAGATCCTCCAAAGTCCAGTACGCAGGTCCTCAGCATATCCTCCAGTGTCTGTATCGTCTTCTCTGACTGTCCATCTGTCTGTGGGTGGTACGCCGTACTAAATTTGAGTCGGCTGCCTAGCTCCTCCTGCAAGCTCCTCTAGTAGTACGACGTGAACCTGCTATCTCTGTCTGATACGATGCTCACTGGAACGCCGTGCAAGCGAACTATCTGCTGTATGTACAACTCTGCCAACTTCTCGGTGGATAGCCACACCTTAAAGGGTATGAAGTGAGCACACTTCGTCAGCCTGTCAACGATGACCCAAATGGCATCCTTCCCTCCTTGGGAACGAGGAAGACCTGAGACAAAGTCCATCGTAATATGCTCCCATTTCCATTCGAGAACGGACAAAGGCTGTAATAGTTCGGCTGGTCTCTGACGCTCCATCTTTACCTGCTGACAAACGAGGCACCTCAAGATGAAATGTGATACATCTCTCTTCATCCCATGCCATCAGAGATGTTCCCGCAAGTCACGGTACATCTTGTTGGCACCGGGGTGAATAGAATACCTCGATTGATGTGCCTTCTGGAGGATCGCCTCTATCAGCTCGCCCTTCGGTACGCATAGCCGGCTGCTGTGCCTCAAGGATCCGTCCTCTATAACTGTGAAGTCGTCGAGCAGTCCAGCTAATGCCTGGTCTCTGAGTCGTCAAAGGCTCTCATCTGTCATCTGAGTCCCCTTGATCTGACCCATCAAATCTGACTGTATGTCTAGCGCCATCATCTGAATATCGGCTCCTGGCAGAATCATCTATATACTAAGCTTCTCCAGATCCTCTCGTATATGTCTGTCCAATCTCATATATCATACCATCGGGTGCCTACTCAGCGCATCTGCCACTACGTTTGCCTTTTCGGGATGGTACTGCAGATCAATGTCGAAGTCCTTCATCAACTCCAACCATCTGTGCTACCTCATATTTAGCTTCTTCTATGTGAAAACGTACTTCAAGCTTTTGTGGTCAGTGAAGATCTCCACGCGCTCTCCGTACAGATAATATTTCCATAATTTCATATCAAATATCACTGCAGCTAACTCCAGGTCATGAGTAGGATAGTTCCTCTCATAAGTCCGCAACTGTCTAGATGCATAGGCAATTATTTTTCCATGTTGCTGTAGAACACATCCTAGCCCCTTTCCTGAAGCATCGCTATAGATACTGAAGCCTCCTGGTCCTGAAGGTAATGCAAGAATTAGCGCAGTCGTCAGTCTCTTCTTCAGCTCATCAAAGGCCGTCTGGCAAGACTCTATCCAGATATACTCAGCGTCCTTCAGCGTCAGCTTCGTCATGGGCTTGGCTATTCTGGCAAAGTCCTGGACGAACTTCCTGTAATAGTCCGCTAATCCTAAAAAACTCCTGATCTTCGCTACTGACGTCGGAGCCTTCCACGTCTCAATGGCAGCGATCTTCCTGGGGTCCACTGAGATCCCATCTCCCGTGACTACATGACCGAGAAACTCTACTCGGTCGAGGAAGAATTCGTACTTCGACAGCTTTGCGTACAGTCTCTCCTTCCTCAGAACTTCGAGAACTATACGCAAATGTTCCTCGTGCTCTTCCGGCGTCTTCGAGTATATCAAGATATCTTCGATGAACACTACAACAAATTTATCAAGATACTGGTGGAATGTCTTATTCATCAAGTTCATAAAGACAGCTGGCGCATTCGTAAGACCAAATGGCATCACCAAAAACTCGAACTGCCCATACTTAGTATTGAAAACAGTCTTCTGGATGTCTTCGACCCTCACTTTCACCTGGTGGTAGCCCGATCTCAAGTCTGTCCTGGAAAACACTCTCGCTCCACTCAACTGGTCGAATAAATCATTTATCCGGGGCAACGAATATTTGTTCTTGATGGTAATAGAATTCAGAGCTCGGTAGTCAATGCATAACCGGACTGTACCATCCTTCTTCGGCACAAAGAGCACCGGTGCTCCCCATGGAGAAGCACCAGACCGAATGAAACCCTTTGTCAATAGGTCATCGATCTGCTCCTTCAACTCTATGGCCTCCTTGGGGTTCACTTTATAGCAAGTTCGGGATACTGGTGGTGAACCCGGTACTAAGTCAATAGTGAACTCCACGTCTCTATCGGGCGGAAGTCCTGGAAGATCCTCGGGGAATACGTCCATAAACTCTGCGACGATGGGTACGATGGTGCTAAGTCCCCAACTGCGGTACAAAGACTTATCCTCAAGCTAGTCTCTAGCCCTGGCCTCTCGAAACTGAAAGGTGCTTGTTTGCCATTAAAATTGTTTGATTGCAAATCTTAATACAAACAGAACAGTATTACAATATAGGACTTAGATGTAGTCCTAGGAGTACACTTTTGTTTAATCTGGGTCCTAAGTGCCAATAGAGCGAGTGGTAATGCGTTGACTCCGTTGACGGGCTGACGACGGTTATCGGTTCTCTGAAGGTGTAGATTGCTCTGGGTGCTGGAGCTGGTTGAGAGGAGGAAGACGTTGAGTGTCTGTATCTGCCTCTCTGATGATCTCTGTCTGGATTGTTCGTATGTATGTCTCTCTGTGTCTGTAAGGAGGGGATGATTCCTCCATTTATAGCTGGGCAGGTTGGCTGCCCATGCGCGCATATGTAGGATACGCCGGTGCGTGGGGACGCCACGTGGAGATTGCTGATGGAGGCACACGGATGATGCACCCTACTCGTGAGGTTGAATTCTTCATACTGCTGTTGTGAGCCGGCACGTAGCAGAGAAGAAGATCTTTCTGTTGCTGAGATCTTGGATGAGTTGAGTCAAAGGACACGTGTCGTCGACCCATGGCTCGGAGATCTCTGATTTGGTGGGGGGATGATTTGGTGGGATGCGCCTTGGATTGGGCGCATGATGAGATTTTGGCTCGTGACCTTTAGGAGTCACGAGCCGTTCTGGGCGCATGGCTTTTGAGGCGCATGCGAGCGACTTTCCTTCTGTCTTTCGGGATCAGAGATCAGTCTGGGACGCATGGCTTTTGAGGCGCATGCAATGCTTTAACTGGAGACTCTTCTTCTGTCTTTAGGGATCAGTGAAGGGTCTGAGGCGCATGGCTTTCGAGGCGCATGCAGGTTTGGGCGCATGGCCGCGGAGGAACATACGGGTGGTCGAGTGGCCACGTAGCAGTAGCCGTCGGAATAGAGTCATGATGATGCTGACGTTGTAGACGCTTCGTCTTCTGCAAAAGCTGTCAGCCGTTCAGACTTGGGAAGGCGTGCTGCCAACTCTGTCAGTTCAGCATTTAATGTTGGTGACATTCGATGGACAGCTGAGTGGGCGCGTCGGTTGATGTTCCACTAGGCGTATGAGGGCGCATCCCCTTTGATGCGCTCGGTACAGGGCGCATCTGTGGGAGGCGCTTTGGTGTTTGAAGGGGTGTGATGTATTGTCCAGCCGGCGCATCCGATACGTCTTTGATGATGCGGCTGTTTCGCTTCTCGAGTGCTTTTAAATAGCCGTTTGGCTGAAGTCGAGGCGTCCGGTTCATCCATTTAATGTGAGTTCATTGCTCGGAACTCGGAGAGCCATCCACTTGGCGCGTGGGTTTGATCTGCCCGGCCTATAAATAGTGGCATGGAGAGAAGGTTGGCCTCTCATTCCCTCATGTCTTTCCAATATGAACTCAGGTTCTCGGGTGCATTCTGTTGACGAAGTGTTCCCGAGGGTGAAGATGAGACGCCATGTTGTCATTGATGCTCTTGAAGGTGACTGTTACATCCAAAAGACGGAGTCGAGGGCTTCTGAGGCAGGCGGAAGGTGCCTGTTTTATCCAAAGATGGGGATGCTCGGGCCTCGTCTCCGTTGTTCCGGAAGAGCCGTAGATCGGAATGGCGGTGCTAGGCTCTCTCTTCCTTCAAAGTGGGTGTCGCCCGCTCTGATTGTGTTGAAAGCTGCCTTTCGCCGTGATTTCGATCACGGTCTTCCTTGGCCTTTGGAGGCTCTTTCGAAGCCTCCCCTGGATGATGTCATATCCTGGAAGTGGTATGACAAAGAATCGCCCTCGAAACTCTCTTCCGGCTACCATGATGGAACATCTATAGACAGATCTAATGGTCATGGTCCTGTCCCCTGTCATTACTCTACTAACCTCCTCAGTGGGTGAAGCTACTAAATGGTGTTTTTGCAGGAACTCTAATGACAGGAAGCTATGTGATGCACCAGAATCAAATAGGCATATGGCAAAAAAAGTATGTAAATGAATCCGACCTGTGATGACGTCGACCAAGTAATCCGGCTCTGGCTCCGGGCCCTGCTCCGGCTCTGCTGCCTCAATGGCTAGGCTGTAGGCCTTCCCTGGAGGCCCTCTCTGCTGCTGCTGCTGGTACTGCCCGAACTTCTGCTGCTGGGTCGGAAGCAGTGGTACTCTGATCGGTGGTCCTGCACCTTGTGTCTTCGCCTTCGGGCAATCTCGGAGCTGATGGGTGGAAGACCCACAGGCGAGACACTGGTTCAGCCTCTTCCTGCAGACGAAAGCATCATGGCCCGGTCTCGTGCAGAACGAATATGAGGTGTTCCTCTGCTGATGGTACTGGCCGGGGGCTCTGGTAGGTGGTGCCTGATGGTGCTGCGATGAGGGACGAGGGGCCTGGTGGTGCTGGGTAGTCGCCTTCGGCTGGAAAGCCTGGCGCTTGGATGGCCCATCATGATGTATGGAAGCTGGCCTCTTGTAAAACAAAAGGCGCTCCTCGATGCCTCGGGCTCTCTCCAGGATCTGATAGTAGTCCATGATCCCGTTGGCCACCAGCAGTATGCCGATAAATGTCGGCTCGTTCCTGAACCAGATCCCTGCTAGGTCTACCAGCAGAAATCTTGCCGCCTCGACTCGGAGGTCAGGTCATCAGGCAACCTAGCTCCAATGAGCTTCCTCTCATCGGACTCGAGCCAGTCATCAGCTATGACTATGCCTTCCGTCCCATAGAACTCCCTAGGATTCAAGTTCATGAAATCCTTGACATTCCCGGGTCTCGGTCGCGGCTCTATAGGCTGTGGAGCTGTGGCACGCTGTGTCGTCAGGAACCCCTGGAGCAAAGCTAGCAACTGGGTTCTATCGAGAGTGACAGCGGTCTGGGCAGGTAATATAGGTGGTGGGGGTGGTGGCATTTGGGCCTGCTGATGTGGTATAGGAGGGGGTGGAGGTGTATGGAGGTGGTGGACCAGTTGATCGAGCTGGGTAGTGGATGGAGGTGTACCGTCACCTGAGGCGACGGACTCGGGGGAGTGGGTATGATCCATCTATTTAAAAGACAAAGGATTTATAAGGACATAAAGCAAGCAATCACAAACAAATAAAATTTAATTACTTTTACCGGTCCTATGCTGTGATGAGTTTTTCTATGTTACAATCCTAGAATTCCTCTAGGTGTTCTAAATGTTGTTCCTAATGTTATCTAGTTATCCTTAATTTTCTGCAGGCATGCCTGGTACAGTTACGTAACCAAACAACTTAAGTCGGACCTGCGTGGGCCACCACTAAAAATATGTCACGACCCACTTTCCAAATTGTTGGGCCGGGCCAAGCCATGTCCAGCCTACGCTTGGTTAGAGCGTAGTAAGCTGTTCTATCAGTCAAAAGTAAAGCTAAGTGTGCTAATAATTGTAATATTATAATATTTTAAGATGATCACAGCATTTTATAAATAAAAAACTATTAAGTTTGTGATACATAATACACTCCAAAATAAGTAACTGGAGACAAGGTCCAGTTTAGTACAAAAGAAGGTTGTCATAACAACCCTAATACTAAGTCTAGCCAAAAGAAACTAGAAAGAATTTTCTGTGGGAAACTCCTCCTCTGGTGCTCCATAATAGGGATCGCAGAGCATCTCTTCCTCAGAGAGTGTACCTACGACGTTATCCTGTCATGACGGGAGCAAGTACTGATACTACAAACATGCTATACTGAGTATGAAAGAAATGAGAAGTAATAACTGAGGTCATGATATGGTATAGCCTATCATGGAATATCACAACTATCATGTCAAAATCATAGTCTATCATGTCAAAATCATAGTCTATCATGTCAAAATCGTAGTCTATCATGTCAAGGATACATTTGTCATGACGACACATGTACATGTATTATTTAAAACTGGAGCAGGTACGTGATCGGTCAATAGGTGTACAAAGTGTTGAGGGCACATGTAAAATAAAATATACTTCCGTACAAGTCACAAGCGATAGATGTACATACGCACAAATCCGCAAGATAGGCCTACGATAAGGTATACATGTAAAATGCTACCTTGCTCGGTACATACGTCACCGTAGAAGAGGCATGATCACGTACTCAACTATCAGTTTTCCCATAACCCAAGTCCCAGCATGTGAGAGATACTGAGAGCAGTATAAATCATGGTATGTACTGAGTGTGATGTAGAGCATGGTATGATTTGACTTGCTACTCCAAGGATCAGCATTTTAACATGGTATTATTCATAATTCATTTATCATAAGCAGTAAGTAAAGTTTGTAGGGGTACTTGCTTCTAACAAAGCAACGAGAAGACAGTAAAGCTAAAGATGCCCGGTGTCCTGGCACTGTAAAATATATATAACTCAGTCTCCATAAAGTAAGCTAAATTTACACTATTGGTGTGACACGGCCTAATTGAACATTAGCTAGGTGAAACTAGCTTAGGGGTCCAATATGAGGTGACACATCATCTAACCATCATCTAGGTCTCAAACACTAGGGTATGACAACGTTCTAACTACTAGAAATACCCAAAAGTCACAAGTCGTGATTTAACAATAATTATTGGTTAAATAATCATTCTGTGCACTGTGTTCTAACAATTTTAGAAATTGGTATATAGCTCCAATAAATACAAAATAAAATACTAACAGCATCCTTGTCAATTATAGAAATTTATTATAATTTTTTTTGGAATTTATCATCCAGTATAAGCATTTTATAAAAATCAGTTTTCATAAGTACACAGAAAATGAGTTCTGGTTTCATATGTCAAAACAGTAGCAAAACTGTAACTAAGATACTATAAAAATTATACTAAATTAGCTAAATTAACATATTATTTAAATACTATTTTTTCAGAATTCTAACAGCAAGAAAAGTATTTTTTAGAAATCCAAAAACAGTAAGTATACATTCTGAATTTAATTAATTATTTATCTGCATATTTTTGTCCCTGTACATAAATTGAACCAGAGTCCAAGTACATGACCCAAGGCCATGAATCAAGTTCAATATGACTTGTACAGACCTTGAATGTGTAAAAACGTATTTGGGCCCAAAAATCCATGCTAGGCTTGAACACCAAATTGTTGCAGTAAATTAAATACACAAAATATATATTTGTAGAAAATATGCAAGTGTGGAAATATAATAATATTTTAGTAAGGCAAAGTATACATATTAGTCATAAGTTAATTTATAAATATCTACATACAATATGTACAACTTTTACATAATTTTGTAAAGGCTAAATTAGCTATGTATATTTTACAAATACATTTATGACTTATATATATATATATATATATATATATATATATATATATATATATATATATATATATATATATACATATATAAAATACAAAGGAAAAAGAAAAGAAAAATAAAATAAAACACCCCAGAGCTCAGGCTCGAACCCACGCCCTCGGGATGGCAGAGGGGGTGCACCCAAACGGGCTCGGGCTGACCAGCGGGTCAGTTCGAGTTCGGTGTTAGGATTGGGTTTGGGTTAGTGTTAAGGTGTTTTAGGTTAGTGGTTAGGAAAGTATCCCAGGCCCGTTAGTTAATGGGTTTCTGAACCCAATAGCACGTTTTAAACCCGTTAACCCATTAATCTAAGTAACAGTTCGGCTTCGTGTCCAGACTGTTAAGGACACGAGCAATGAGATCTGACCCAGTGTCGTGTGTCCACGACCAGCACGACACGCACGACACTGCTAACGCATGTCCAACCCTACTGTTAGGTTCCTCGTGTTCAGGCGAACATCATGCGTGAGTTTGGGATACGCACGATGTAATGCCTGTGGTTCGTATTACGTATTTGGAATACGTGTACGTATTTTATCTTGCATTGCATGATTTCTTGCTTAGCTTTTCTTCATGGCTTGGTTTATTTCTTGGGGTTGGTTTGGTTCGGCTAGGCTTGATTGCCTTGGTTCATCAAGAACCAAGGGGTGAACCCCCTACCTACCACCACCACTACCATTTATTAACCCTTTCTCCTTATCTCTCTTCATGAATATCTTCTTCTTCCCCACCATTAATTCTTTACCTACCAAAGAGAGGAAGAGAGAGGTCTAGGCAAGTGCAACTTGCTTCATGGAGGAACTCCAATTTTATTGCTCCATTCTCTTCTTTACAGCATTTTAACTTACTTTAGAACTTGGCATTTTTATTTTCCATGGCTAGATTCTTGTAGATCTATATTTACATTATTTTCGGATTTTTTGGGTTTTGATCTACTTAATCTTGTTATTTCTAAGTTTTGATGGTTCTATGTTGTAGAGCATTTCGTTCTACCCTATTTTGACCTATGGAAGTTCGGATTTGGGCTCCGGATGATAGAGTTATGCAACTTGGCAGCCATGGCTTATGGTGTACTTCTTCTCGAAAATTTGGAGAAGAAGCACAGTCCCGAGCCGTATAGCAGCACTTGACCACATGAACATTCATACGGCAAGTCAGTTCCAACCACATGCACTATTGCCTTGACTTGACCGCATGACAAGTTCATGCGGCAAGTATTCCTTCTAGCCGCATGAAGTCCTTCTTACTTGACCGCATGACTGAGGCCCAGTCCTTCCTAGCCGCATGGATTTCCAGCAACCTTGAGCCGCATGAACTCAACACTCGCGAGCCGCATAGACCGCAGTCATCCAGCCGCATGGGTTTGCTTCCCTTGACCGCATAGTCATTGCTCCCCGCAGCCGCATGGGTTACTCCTCCCCGGCCGCATGTACTTGATTGGTCAGCCATCCGCATAGACCCATCCCCCGCCAGCCGCATGAGTTCCCTACCCTCCTGACCGCATATGTCTTGCCTTTCTCAGCCGCATGATTGACTGGATCTCCGAGCCGCATATGACTGATACCCCTTTGACCGCATAAGCCTTCTCCTTTTAGTCGCATGCGCCTGACCCTATTCAGCCGCATGGGCTGTTCTCTTCCAGCCGCATGAGATCATTCCTGGCCGCATATGCCATAGCCGCATGGCTCTCCTATAGCCCTGTGTATTGATATTTTACTAGATATTTTATGCCCATTTTATATCCTTACGCCTTTTGTCATGAACTTGATAATCACGGATTTACTTAATATGTTTGGACGTGGTAATTGAACATGACACGATAGTGACCCGTAGTGGTGCACTCCTGACAAGCAAACCTGACCTGACCTAATAGTGGCCCGTCGTGGCGCACTCCTAACTAGTACACTTGACATGATAACCTGACATGATATATCTTGAACAGCTGTTGCGACTGCTACCTGACATGACATGACTTGTATAAATAATATGGACATCGTGGGCGATTGTGCTTGTACAAATAAACCAGTCCTGTCTTGCATCATGTCTAGGATGGGACTCCTGAGTACCACGGTCAGGAGTACCTACTAAAATGGACTTAGGTTAATAACTAGAATTACACAGTAGTCATGAAGAGATTTTCCAGCTACAGGCAATCCCGTTACCTGGGCGCGCCTTGGGATCTGTAGCCTGCCGTCGAGTAGGGCACATTTCCAGCACACTGTCATGTATTGCACCCTTCAAGCTACCTAAGGGTACATGCGTTTCCTGGACGATGTACCCACCTGAATTCAACTCTAAATCTTTTAACCCGGGTAACCTGGATGGTCTGCAGGGCTTGTGGCTGTGGAATAATCTTATTGCATCTTGCTAGTAACTAGTCCTGTGATAACCCTAGTTAGTTAAAGTATCAAGCCGTACTCATTGCGTGGTCGTGATTGATTGAATGGGAATAATCTGTCTAGTCTTGATCCTGTATAAATTGTTGCATGTCCTGATTTTCTTACATTACCCTGCTGATAAATGGGAGAAACCAAGTTCGGTTCAGATGAAGGGTTACAATCCCGGTCCTTGTTTGGTTTAAGGATTGTAACCTGGTTATCTGAATGGTCCCATGGTTATCTTACCGTATATCCTCGTGATGTTATATTTTCTCCAGTTTTACTATTTATTACTTTCTCTTGTGCTGATTGCTGGTTTTAGTTCCTAAGTAAAGCCTCCTTTGTGGCACTTGCTCTTTCTGGGGTCTGACCCAGCTGGTTTTGTATGGCCAGATTTTGGAGCAACTCCAGAGGATCTACCGACCTTCCAGCCAGATGGTGGCCACTAGACGGAACCCTGGCAACGAGTGGGTTTATTTTTGATCTTCCACTTTATTGTAAACATATTCTTTTGAGGCGTTTAGCCGACGAGCACCTGTTTAGCTCGATTGCACTTATTTACTGTCTGCCTACGGGCTGTAACATGATTGACGGATCCTAGGGTTGATCATGTATGACTAAACTCTTGCTAGTCCTGACATTTTGTAATGACTAGCTTCATGATCAGCTGAATATGTAATGTTTGGGACGCCTTACTATTATATATTTAATGATCATACATCTTGTAACTCTTACTTACTTGCTTGTGATTGAGACAATAGGCTTGTTCATGACCTTAAGAGACTGCTGGCTTGTAGTTAAACCCTCATATATCTAGACAGCCGTGACCGTATAGCGAGGTGGATTGTACTTCAATATACGTAGCTGGCTATGTCTGCCCCCGTTCTCCAGTATTCTGGTTCTGGGGCATGACATGGTTTAAGTGGTGGCCCATGCAGGTCTTGTAAATCAAGATATGTGAGGGTTTACCGAATAGATGTCTCAATCAATATTCGCCCTTAAACTCTGCTCATATTCTCTGAATCCTTGGATTCTTGTCCTGATGACATGCTTGTCTCATTGATCTGTCCTGGTCCTTCCTTATTTTCCCTATGTCATCTTCTTCAGCGACATTGTTCGTGGTCCTACCGATCAGCAAGGCGGAGCACCTCCCGTGGACCAGCCGCAACCTGGAGATCAAGCCCAGCATTCAGGGGTAGCCTCCAGAGTCGTGCCTTCTGGCAGAGAGCCACCAGTCCAGCCAGTTCAGCCTGTAGAACCTGATGATGGCACTTTGGTAGGACTCGTCAGGACCTTGATAGCTTCCCAAGATCGTAGAGGAGATGCCTTGCACCAGGCAGTAGCAGACGCTTTGACCAGAGGAGGTTATCAGGGTAATAACGCGGCTAACAGCTTCAAGCGCTTGAACCCTCCCTTCTTTGATGGTAGCGAAGATGCTATCGCAGCAGATGCTTGGCTTCAGGACACTGAGGTGATTCTCGAAGCAGCCAGGACTCCAGAGAATGAGAAGGTAGCCGTGGTGCACCTGCAGTTACTAGATCTTGCCCGCAACTGGTGGACGGCTCAGGCCGATGGATTAGTGGCACCTATCGCTTGGGCAGTATTCAGAGAGAGATTCCAGACCAAGTATTTCGATGCTGTAGCTCGATATGATCTACAGACCCGGTTCACTAATCTGAAGCAAGGAGGCAGGACGGTCGACGAATATGCGACCGAGTTTTCCAGACTCAGTCGGTTTGCTCCCACCTTGGTGGCAACCGAGTATGATAGAGCCCAGCAGTTCCAGCAGGGACTTCACCTGGAGATTTTGTTGGCAGTTGAGCAGTTTGAGCATCAGACTTTTGATGCAGTCCTGAGAGCAGCCCGGAGGCATGAGTATACCTCCCAGAGGATTGTGGATAGGGCCGGAGGTCGGAAGAGATCTCACGGCCAGATGAATCAGTCTTCAGCCCCAGTCCCGGCAGCCAGGGCTTTGACTATTGGAGCTCCGAGGCGAGCGGCCTCAGTAACGTCGGTTCAGCATTCAACCTCGACGTACCCTCAGCAGCAGCAGCAGAAGCAGAAGCAGTCTTCCGCCGTGGGATGTTCTCATTGTGGGAAGCCAGGCCATGTGGTGGTAGAATATCGCAGGGCGCAGGGATTGTGCATGGCTTGTGGAGCACCAGACCATAGGATTGGATCCTTCCCGAATAGGGGTGGTTCATCATCGTCCAACCTTTCTAGCTCTTCGGTGAGAGGACCAGCTCCGGTCCAGCAGCAGCAGTATCCATTGCCGAGGCCCTTGCCGCCTCGGACCCAAGTATTCCAGCAGCAGAACCCCTAGCAGTATGCACAAGCCCAAGCCCAGAGTCAGAATAGGCAGCGAGGATTTCAGCAGAGGGGACCAGCACCCCGAGGGCACGGTCAGGCTATGGTGATGACTGCAGAGGAAGAATTGGCACCAGGAGAGGTAGTGGCAGGTACTATTCTCGTCAACTCCTTTTCAGCTTCAGCTTTATTTGATTCTGGTGCATCACATTCTTTTATGTCTGTACGATTCGTGACACGGATAGGATTGGAGCCCGAGTCAATATCAGTAAGGCTCAATATACTTACTGGTAACGGACTTGTGGGAGTCGATAGAGTGTTTTCCTCGTGTCGGATCGTAGTTAGCGGTAGGGAATTCCCCGCTAGATTGATAGAGTTCCCGATGGCCGATTATGATGTGGTCTTAGGAATGGATTGGTTGAGGAACCAGTATGCTAGAATAGACTGCCATATTGGTAGGGTTGTTTTTAGCATTCCAGGCGATCCAGAGTTTTCCTTCTCCCGAGGCGAAGTTGAGTCTTCTTCCCCGATATTGCGGATGGCAGTAGCAGCAGTTCAGTGGCCCAGGATAGTGGATGAGTTTCCAGATGTTTTCCCAGAAGAGCTTCCAGGTATGCCGCCAGAGCGGGAGATCGAGTTCACCATAGACTGGATTCCCGGGACAGCTCCAGCATCAGAGAGAGTCTACAGGATGGCGCCTTCAGAATTGGAAATATTGTACAAGATGATTGAAAAACTTCGAGCCAAGGGATTCATTCGTACTAGTGGATCGCCTTGGGGAGCCCCGATGCTTCTTGTGAAAAAGAAGGATGGTACGTCCAGGCTATGTGTTGATTATTGTACTTTGAACTCAGTGACAATCAAGAACAGATACCCTCTCCCGAGGATAGATGACTTGTTCGATCAACTCAAGGGGGCATCAGTATTTTCGAAGATCGACTTACGCTCAGGATACCACCAGATCAGGGTCAGAGAGCAGGACATCCCGAAGACAGCTTATAGATCGAGATATGGGCATTGGGAGTTCCTTGTTATGCCTTTGGAGCAACCAATGCGCCGGCAGTATTCATGGACCTCATGAATCGTATCTTCATGCCTTACTTGGATCAGTTTGTGATCGTGTTCTTGGATGACATCCTGGTTTACAGCAAGAGTGAGGTGGAGCATGAGCAACATCTCCGTGTGGTTCTTCAGATTCTCAGGGAGCAACAGTTATATGCCAAGTTCAGTAAATACGAGTTCTGGCTCGATCGTATTTCGTACTTGGGTCATATCATCACCAGAGGAGGAGTAGAAGTGGATCCCCAGAAGATTGTGGCTATTGAGTCGTGGCCGGTGCCCAGCACAGTTGCAAAAGTTCGCAGTTTTCTTGGATTGGCCGGCTATTACCGGCAATTTATTTCAGATTTTGCTCGGATCTCAGCGCCATTGACCCAATTGACCCGCAAGGATGCGCAGTTTGCTAGGACGGCAGAGTGTCAGAGTTCTTTTGAGCAGTTGAAGCGAGGCCTGATAATAGCTCCTATTCTCACGCTCCCAGATGGAACCGGAGGATTTTCAGTGTATTGTGATGCTTCAGGCAGAGGCCTAGGATGTATTCTGATACAGCATGGGAAGGTAATAGCTTATGCGTCACGACAACTTCGTGATCATGAGAGGAATTACCCAACGCATGACTTAGAGCTGGCAGCTGTAGTGTTTACACTTAAGTTGTAGAGGCACTACTTGTATGGAGATAGGGTAGAGATTTTCATCGACCATAAGAGCCTGAAGTATGTTTTCACCCAGAAGGATCTTAACATGCGTTAGAGGAGATGGCTAGAGCTACTTGTGGATTATGATGTCAACTTGCAGTATCATCCTGGGAAGGCCAACGTTGTTGCAGATGCATTGAGCAGAAGAGCCGGAGTTTATTTCCTAACAGCATAACCGGAGCTGTTAGCAGATCTTCAGAAGATGGGTATTGAAGTTGTTCTCCCTTCCAGTGTAGCATTGATGGCCAGTATGCAAGTTCAGTCCACTATAGTCGAGAGGATCCGGATGGCGCAGTCAGTAGATTCCAAGCTTCAGCGACTCAGAGCAGAGTGTGTGGCAGGACAAAGACCAGAGTTATGTATTCATGAGGATGGTACACTTCGACATGGTAAGCGTCTTTGTGTACCCAGTGGAGATATCAGACAGGAGATCATGTCAGAGGCACACAGTTCTCAGTATTCCATCCATCCTGGCAGTACGAAGATGTACCGTGATATCCGTCAGTACTTCTGGTGGAATGGCATGAAGCGGGAGATAGCTCGGTTTGTCTCTCGATGTTTGGTTTGCCAACAAGTTAAAGCTGAACATCAGAGACCGGCTGGACTTCTTCAGCCCTTGCCAATTCCAGAATGGAAGTGGGAACATGTGACCATGGATTTTGTGACTGGATTACCAAGATCCCCAGCTGGTAGAGATGCTATATGGGTTATTGTTGATCGGCTCATGAAGGTAGCTCACTTCCTCCCGTTCAGAGTTGGTCAGTCGACCGCTCAGTTGGCAGAGATGTATCTCAGGCAGATTGTCAGGTTGTACGGAGTGCCAGTCAGTATCACCTCAGACCGAGATTCCAGATTTACGTCGTACTTTTGGCGTAGCTTGCAAGAGAGTTTGGGGACTCATCTCCAGTTCAGTTCAGCGTATCATCCGCAGACAGATGGTGAGTCGGAACGCACGATCCAGACTCTTGAAGACATGTTGAGATCTTGTACCCTCGACTTCGGTGGTTCGTAGGAAGATCACTTGCACCTGGTAGAATTCTCGTACAACAACAGTTTCCAGGCCAGCATCCAGATGGCACCGTTCGAGGCACTGTATGGTAGAAAGTACAGATCCCCGCTAGCATGGGATGATGTCGGAGAGAGGCAGATGCTTGGTCCAGAAATGGTTGCCCAGACAGTTGAAGTGGTTAGAAGAGTCAAGGATCATCTTCGAGTTGCCCAAGATCGCCAGCGTCATTGGGCCGATTCTCATCGGCGTCCTCTCGAGTTTTCGGTCGGCGACCATGTATTCCTGAGGATTTCGCCTAACCGTGGCGTCATTCGCTTCGGCGCACAGGGAAAGCTTAGTCCTAGGTATATAGGGCCGTTTGACATTCTGGAGCGAGTAGGAGATGTGTCCTATCGTCTCGCTCTTCCGCCGTCGCTAAGCGAGGTACATGACGTGTTCCATGTATCCCAATTACGACGGTATATCCCAGACCCGAGCCACATCCTGGATCATTCGACATTGGTTGTTGGTACCAACCTTTCGTATGAGGAGAGGCCCGTGTCTATATTGGACCGAAGGGAGAAGATACTCAAGAACAAGACTATCAAGTTAGTCCGAGTTGCTTGGGGTCATCACTCTTTGGGTGAGTCAACGTGGGAGCGTGAGGATGATATCCGATCGCGATATCCCGACCTGTTTGACTCATGAGGTATAATGTCCTTCTTATGCCTCATGCCTTCGATTCCTTGCTTGCATGATTGATTGTCTAGTATAGCTTGCCTGTGATTAGTGTAGCTTTTTCTTGTCTCTCTAGCCTCTTGATTAAATTTCGAGGACGAAATTCTTTTAAGGTGGGTAGAGTTGTAATGCCTGTGGTTCGTATTACGTATTTGGAATACGTGTACGTATTTTATCTTGCATTGCATGATTTCTTGCTTGGCTTTTCTTCATGGCTTGGTTTATTTCTTGGGGTTGGTTTGGTTCGGCTAGGCTTGATTGCCTTGGTTCATCAAGAACCAAGGGGTGAACCCCCTACCTACCACCACCACTACCATTTATTAACCCTTTCTCCTTCTCTCTCTTCATGAATATCTTCTTCTTCCCCACCATTAATTCTTTACCTACCAAAGAGAGGAAGAGAGAGGTCTAGGCAAGTGCAACTTGCTTCATGGAGGAACTCCAATTTTATTGCTCCATTCTCTTCTTTACATCATTTTAACTTACTTTAGAACTTGGCATTTTCACTTTTCATGGCTAGATTCTTGTAGATCTATATTTACATTATTTTCAGATTTTTTGGGTTTTGATCTACTTAATCTTGTTATTTCTAAGTTTTGATGGTTCTATGTTGTAGAGCATTTCGTTCTACCCCATTTTGACCTATGAAAGTTCGAATTTGGGCTCCGGATGATAGAGTTATGCAACTTGGAAGCCATGACTAATGGTGTACTTCTTCTCGGAAATTTGGAGAAGAAGCACAGTCCCGAACCGCATAGTAGCACTTGACCGCATGAACATTCATGCGGCAAGTCAGTTCCAACCGCATACACTATTGCCTTGACTTGACCGCATGACAAGTTCATGCGGCAAGTATTTCTTCTAGCCGCATGAAGTCCTTCTTACTTGACCGTATGACTGAGGCCCAGTCCTTCCTAGCCGCATGGATTTCCAGCAACCCTGAGCCGCATGAACTCAACACTCGCGAGCCGCATAGACCGCAGTCATCCAGCCGCATGGGTTTGCTTCCCTTGACCGCATAGTCATTGCTTCCCGCAGCCGCATGGGTTGCTCCTCCCCGGCCGCATGTACCTGATTGGTCAGCCATCCGCATAGACCCATCCCCCGCCAGCCGCATGAGTTCCCTACCCTCCTGACCGCATATGTCTTGTCTTTCTTAGCCGCATGATTGACTGGATCTCCGAGCCGCATATGACTGATACCCCTTTGACCGCATAAGCCGTCTCCTTTTAGTCGCATGCACCTAACCCTATTCAGCCGCATGGGCTGTTCTCTTCCAGCCGTATGAGATTTACTTAATATGTTTGGACGTGGTAATTGAACATGACACGATAGTGACCCGTAGTGGTGCACTCATGACAAGCAAACCTGACCTGACCTGATAGTGGCCCGTCGTGGCGCACTCCTGACTAGTACACTTGACATGATAACCTGACATGATATATCTTGAACAGCTGTTGCGACGGCTACCTGACATGACATGACCTGTATAAATAACATGGACACCGTGGGCGATTGTGCTTGTACAAATAAACCAGTCCTGTCTTGCATCATTTCTAGGATGGAACTCCTGAGTACCACGGTCAGGAGTACCTACTAAAATGGACTTAGGTTAATAACTAGAATTACACAGTAGTCATGAAGAGATTTCCCAGCTACAGGCAATCCCGTTACCTGGGCGCGCCTTGGGATCTGTAGCCTGCCGTCGAGTAGGGCATATTTCCAGCACACTGTCATGTGTTGCACCCTTCAAGCTACCTAAGGGTACATGCGTTTCCTGGACGATGTACCCACCTGAATTCAACTCTAAATCTTTTAACCCGGGTAACCTGGATGGTCTGCAGGGCTTGTGTCTGTGGAATAATCTCATTGCATCTTGCTAGTAACTAGGCCCGTGATAACCCTAGTTAGTTAAAGTATCAAGCCGTACTCATTGCATGGCCGTGATTGATTGAATGGGAATAATCTGTCTAGTCTTGATCCTGTATAAATTGTTGTATGTCCTGATTTTCTTACATTACCCTGCTGATAAATGAGAGAAACCAAGTTCGGTTCAGATGAAGGGTTACAATCCCGGTCCTTGTTTGGTTTAAGGATTGTAACCTGGTTATCTGAATGGTCCCATGGTTATCTTACCGTATATCCTCGTGATGTTATATTTTCTCCAGTTTTACTATTTATTACTTTCTCTTGTGCTGATTGCTGGTTTTAGTTCCTAAGTAAAGCCTCCTTTGTGGCACTTGCTCTTTCTGGGGTCTGACCCAGCTGGTTTTGTATGGCCAGATTTCGGAGCAACTCCAGAGAATCTACCGACCTTCCAGCCAGATGGTGGCCACTAGACGGAACCCTGGCAACGAGTGGATTTATTTTTGATCTTCCACTTTATTGTAAACATATTCTTTTGAGGCGTTTAGCCGACGAGCACCTGTTTAGCTCGATTGCACTTATTTACTGTCTGCCTACGGGCTGTAACATGATTGACGGATCCTAGGGTTGATCATGTATGACTAAACTCTTGCTAGTCCTGACATTTTATAATGACTAGCTTCATGATCAGCTGAATATGTAATGTTTGGGATGCCTTACTATTGTATATTTAATGATCATACATCTTGTAACTCTTACTTACTTGCTTGTGATTGAGACAATAGGCTTGTTCATGACCTTAAGAGACTGCTGGCTTGTAGTTAAACCCTCATATATCTAGACAGCCGTGACCGTATAGCGAGGTGGATTGTACTTCAATATACGTAGCTGGCTATGTCTGCCCCCGCTCTCCAGTATTCTGGTTCTGGGGCGTGACACACGACACGATTTAGGGCTGTTACCTTCGTGTCCGGCGTCGGGATTTGAAGTCGAGGGGGCTTCCGGCGGCTAGGGGCGTTGTGGTCGCGGCGCTGGGGTGGCACTGCACTCGCCTTGCTTCGACGAACACTTCGGTGGTGGTCGATGGCAGTGAAGGTGGCTGTGGAGGTGGTGCTAGGGGTCGCCGGAGTTAGGATTTCGGCAAGGTAAAATGGGGGTAGAGATGGGGCTGTGATGGTCGTGGGGGTTCGTGAAGGGAAGCTAGGGTTAGGGTTTTGTCCTGGCTTTTTTTTTATAGAGAAAGAAGGCAGTGGCGCTGGCGGGAAAGGCGGAGAGGGGGTGTCGGTCGGCCGGGTCGTCGGGGAGTGATGGGAAGTGGGAACGGAATAGTTTTAGGTTTAGGCCCCTAGGTTTTAGGTAATTACAGTTAGGTCCTTCCCACTGTCTAATGTAAAAACGAATTTGCAAATCCCCTCCCGCTCTGTTTATATGCAAATTTAAATTTGCATAGAACATTTGGGAAATTGCAAGCAGCATTTAAACAATCTAAATAATTGCAAAACTCAATTAAAACATTTTGTAAAATTGTAAACTTACATTTTTAGTAATTAAAACTCATTTAAAATCATTTAAAAATTCTAGAAAAATTCCTAATAATTATAATAAATCATTTTAAATCTAAATAGGTCATTAACATCTAATTAACACTAATTAAACCAAATTTGAAAAACAGGGGCTGACACAGCGGTATGCCGGTTACACAGAAAAGTCTCTAAAATTAAGTTTTCTTCTGGTTCTCCGGAATCCAAGAAAATGCAGAATACGATATAAAATATGAATCTGTATACAAATATAAATACTGTGAGACGAGTCTCATAGAAATTGATGTATTGTATCTCATTTTTGGTTGAGCCCTCAAAGAGGGTAACAATAGAGTAGGTAATAGTCTCGCATCGGGTTGAAGGTAGGATCATATGTGTAAATAATTGGAATTGGTTCAAGTCTTACATGCAAATTTTATTTTAAGGCACATGAGCTTAGTCCAACATCGCACTCATGACCCAACTCCATTTCGGATCACACCGCATTCCTAACATAAATAACATTATTTTGTACATATTATAAATTTATTTATATTATTTGGTTGAAAGCATGTGACAAGGAAAAAAAAGTGTCTTTAATTTGTAACCACTCTTTTTCTTTGTTGATCTCCTCCAATGAAAGGCTTATGATCGACACATTACTCAACAACCCTCGTCTTTATGGGCCACGTAAGTACGAGTTCGTGTCGGATTCTCACTTGATGGATTTTACTTTGTAAATATATTTTTTAGTGTAAAAAATTACGCATTAATCGCCAAATTGGCTATTTTGTACAAAGAATCCATGTGAGCTTGGGAGGGCGTATTGTGTTTTACACTTATGTATTATGTTGTATAAAACATGTAACAACAATATGCTGTTGTATAGTTGGTTAGAATATTTTAGCCATCATTTACCATTGTTTTACAAAAGAAGTTTGTAAGTGAAGGTTACAAATTTACTTCTTTTTTTCCCCTATGTAATGCAATACACTTAATTTTAACCTAGTACCCTCAAGGGCCTCAACTACCCCAACCTCCCCCACCCCCACTCCCACCCACCCCCCCCCCCCCCCCCCCCCCCCCTACGCTGCTCCTTCTGACATTGTTGTCGCCGCCGCTACGAGCGAAGAAAGAGAGGAGGAGGGTTGTGGTGTGGAACCGGAGCATGGGTGGAGGTGGAGGGGGTGTTGGGTGGGGAAGGGATAGTTTCGTCCTTTTTTTTTGGGTATTAAGTTAAAAATAATTCAATATTTAATGGTATCAAGTTATACAATTTTTTTTAATGTATCAAGTTGAAAAAGTGAAATAGTTGAGGACATCAAGTTGAAATTAAGTCACTGCAATATTTTGTAAGTTGTTCTATATTGGGGGCTCTTATTCTTAATTATAAAGTGTGTGTTTTCTATAAACAAAAAATATAATTTCAAAATTTTCAAATTATCAAGTAATGTTCTTTGTCTAAAATGGACATTTGGCTTAAAAATTAACAGCTAAATAACTTTTAGTGCATAAAGGTCTACTTTATAAATTACTAAATATTTTTTTAGGCTTAATTGCAACTTGATACCCTCAACTATTCCAGTTTTTGAACTTGATACCCTAAACTTTTTTTTTGAAACAACTTGA
Organism: Iris pallida; assembly: GCA_029216955.1. Taxonomy (NCBI): domain Eukaryota; kingdom Viridiplantae; phylum Streptophyta; class Magnoliopsida; order Asparagales; family Iridaceae; genus Iris; species Iris pallida. The sequence goes on from JANAVB010028398.1 coordinate 2,824,903, forward strand.
TACCCTGACAATTTTTTGGACAAAAATATCCCTAACCTAAACTTAAAACTACATCCCTTACCCCCCCAGCCCCCAACCCCTCGCCCCCCTGCACCCCTCCGACCACCCAACCCGCCCCCCAGCCCCCTCCGACCACCCGTTGTCGCGGCCCCGCGTGCCCTCCTCTACGCCGTCGCACCCCCGCGTGCCCTCCTCCACGCTGTCGCATCCCCGCATGCGCGCCCCCGCGCCGTACCCCTGCGTCGCACCCTCGCTCGTGCGACCCCGGCCAGCCGACTACTAGCAGCAACCATTGACAGGGATTGGAGGAGAGGGGGAGGGTGATGGGGGGGCAGCGTGGTGGTGGTGGCAGCTAGGGATGGGGACGGGGGTGGTGGCAGCCAGTGTGGAGGGTCGGGGCGTGGGTTGCCCAAGAGAGAGGGCCAAGAGGGCAGGGGTAGTTTGGGGATTTTTTTAAAATTGGGTATGAAGTTGAATTTTTTTTTTTTAATAGTTGAGTATTAAGTTGTTGAGTAAAAAAGTTTAGGGTATCAAGTTGAAAAACTGAAATAGTTGAGGGTATCAAGATACAATTAAGCCTTTTTTTATTTTATAGTTATTTGAAGGTGAACTTGATGATGAAATAATTTTATGTTGTGTTGATAAAAATATATTTGAGGGTGAACCTATATTTTTTATTTGTACTAGTAAATTTGTGTTTAAATATGTCACAATATTTCAGGATCAAATAGTTTATTCATATAGTTATAATATATTTGTAAGTGATAAAACAAATAATAAATTTAAAAATATATTATAGAGTTGTGAAAAATATATTTAAACTTTAAATTTAACAATATATAGTTATCTAGTTAATAAAAAATGAACACCCCGTAAGCAAAAAAAATAAAAGGGAATTTTTGACTTTCATCCCAATTGTTAATATGAATTTGTACTTACATCCAACTTTTTAATTTTTTTAAACTTACATTTTACTTTTTTTCACGAAAAGTATTTATTTTGTCACGAAAAATATTCATTTTGTCACGAAAAATATTTTTCGTGACAAAAAATAGAATGTAAGTCAAATAAAATTAAAAAGTGGGATGTAAATACAAATTGATATTAATAAGTGGGATAGAAGTCAAAAAATCCCAAAATAAAACTTAAATCTCACCAATAGAAAAATATTTCCTCTATTTGACTACTTACAAAGTATATTCCAATCTACTAAGAAGTCAAATTTGCAACTTGAAAATAAATACTTCTTTCTTCTTTCAGATTCCAGAATCCTGCGGGCCCCACCAGTTTTGGAGATTCATATTCCGTGGCCCCACAGCAGTGTTGACGTCGTGCTAGCGCCAGCTAAGCGGATTCCTAAGACGTGTCGCCACTTTAACTAGTGAAAATCGCTGTTCCGTGTCCTACGCAAAATTCCAAAACACCATCGGCACATGAGCTGACGCCGTCACATAGCCGTTGGTCCCCAGAAGGGGTGTCCCGACTCCCCACAGGAACGGGCGGAGGGAGCGCGGCGTTGTCGTCAGCATATCGTCTCTCTCCGTCAAGTCAGCCGTTAGACTGCACGTGACCGATACCCTCACCCCCTTCTACAGCTCCGAAAGCAGCTCAGTCTCTTCCACGTGGAGAAGCTCAAGCGTAGTTAAGTTTAGGAGGAGTGGTTTTATCGTAATTGTATTTTATTTTAATATGATCTTTCCCTTTTTCTATTCGAAATGTGACTTTGTATGCATTGAATGAATCGAATGGGCTTCCTTTATGAAGGACCTCCTTTTTACTTTTCACTAATTACTCAATTTAATTTTGTGTGTGACTATTTTGCCCTTGTCAATTTTGCTTATGACTTTCCTCAGTTTTTAAAAAAGGGATATTTAGTTTTAGGGTCTCACATATACATGGATATTAGAATTTGGACCTCAAAATTGAACAATGTTAAAGTTTAGGGTTTTTTTTTTTGAGGTGTATGTTAAAGTTTAGGTTTCGAAATCAATGTTTACATAGGCTAATAAACAGTAATTTCGAGACTCAAATCGATTAATTACGAGATCCAAACTCTAATATATATATATATATATATATATATATATATGTGTGTGTGTGTGTGTGTGTGTGTGTGTGTGTGTGTGTGTGAGAGAGAGAGAGAGAGAGATCCTAAAACTAAATAACCCTTTTAAAAATATATCGAACATAAATCTGGACGATGCACTGGGTCGCGTCAAGCCGGTTCAATCACTGGCCCAAATTCAATTTCTTATGGACATTGTTTTTTTTTACAAAAATATTTATTTAAAGTCAATTTTGAAAAGTAGTAGATTAATACTCACCTGGTACGGAAAAAACTACTGTGGTCAATCAGCCCGATTTAATTTTTAAAACACTGAATCCGCAAACATATTGGACTAAATTACTAGGGACTCGTTTGGTTTGCAGTCCTTGTTCATTTTCTTTCCTTTGAAAAATTATAATTTTCATCCATTTTCAATTTCGATGTTTGGAAATGCCAAAAAAATTGTGAGTGAAAGTGACTCCCTAGAGGCCTCATTTGGTTCGTGGAATAGAAGAGAAAGGAAATCAATTCCTTGTCATTTCCTCTCCTTTGGAAAATTTATTCCCATTGGGTTTCCTTTTCGATGTTTAGAAATGCCAAAAAATTTGAAAAGGAAAGTGAATACTTCAATGTGGGAAAGTGATTTCTTGTTTGGATGGATGGAACCATTTCTCCCGTAATTTTTCTTCCATTGGGAATCACTTTCTTTTCCTTCTCAATTTCTTTGGCACCCACATATAGAAAAGTAATCACTTTTCTTTCCAACTCTATGATTTCGTGAACCAAACGAGACCAGAGTGAAAAAGTGAATGGGAGGAACCACTTTTCTTCCAATTTTTTTCCTTGGAAATTGATTTTCTTTTCCAAATATTTTCTTTAGCATATAAACATAGGAAAATAAATTACTTTTCTTTCCTAATGCCATGATTCTGTGAACCAAAACATGGCCTAAGTTCTTTGGACAACTTCATATTTGAATGCCAACCAGGGCCGGCCCTGAACAATTGGGGGCCCAAGGCAAAATTTTCTAAATAGACCCCATACATAATGTAAAAAAAAGTTCAAATAAAACAAAAATTTGTTGTAGTCAAGATTTGAACTAAGGACTTCTTAAATACAAGTCTAGTATTGTAACAACTACACCACAATACTTTTTGTTAGAAAAAAGACATATAATACATACTAATTCTATTATAGACAGTTCTATGTTGGTGCCCCCTTTCGTCAGGGGGCCCTGGACCGTCGTCCGACCTGCCCTGGACCAGGGCCACCCCTGATGCCAACCAATAGCTTTTATCATTTCCAACTAATTATATAAGAGTTCATTTTTGTTCACTCACCAATACCATGATATTTGTTCATCTCCCAATTACATAGAAATATGTGACAAATAAAACTAATTTAGAGAATAATTTTGTACACTCGCTAAAATAGGTTTGGATTCACAGATTGAGATTTATTATCAATTCAACAATGTAAAAAAAATGCGACATACATACACATGAAAAATCTTTTAGGTCATAGACATAATGTACCAGTACCACTACCACAACCACAAAGTTATAGTACAAAGTTGTACTATTAAAAAATGTTACTTTCGAGTCACGTGTTCAATTATGAGCTAAATTGTACTATTTGGTACAGATATAAATTGGTTGGTGCGTTATGTACCGTCTAAATATGTTGTCCAAGATTATCGTCAATTCAACACTCAAAAATATTATAATATGAGATTATTAAACTAACATATAATAAATATCTATAAATTTTGGCTGAATATTAACTTCTATGTATTTCAACTTTATATCATAAATTTTAATATTAGACAAGTTAATACTTTAATTATAATTTTACAACTTAATACCATGACAGTGTTAACGAAAAATTATAAATAACAAAAATACCTCCCCCCCTCCAGTACGTGGTCACTTCAAATACCTCCGGACAGTAGATGGAGGATAATTCGATCATTTTTTTTTGTTGAAACGAAAAATTAACTTGTGACTGACGGAGGGTATCATTTGAAAATATTCATTAGCTGAGGGGTAGTGATTGGTATGATATTAAAATTTATGGTATCAAGTTGAAAAACTTGAATAGTTGTGGATATCAACTTAAAATTAACCATAATTTGTTTTAGGTCATTATAAGCATGGTGTGTTTGTTTCTAGGAGTCCTCTGCTAACTATTCAAAATGCTAATTAGTGTTAGACCATAGCTTTTATATTAGCTTAGGGTTCTTGCCATAACATGTCAAATTGAAAAGTTTGGACCATAAATATTTTTTTTTGATTTTTTTCCCATTATCCTGAACATGAATACAATGTCAACAATAAACACATGTTGGAAAGGAGGGTAGAATGAAAAATATATATAAAAATTTAGAATTCAAACTTTTTAATTGTGGATAGGGGTGAGCATTATTCGGTTTTGAACCGAAAATCGAACCGAACCGAACCGAATAAGAGATTAGGTTCGGTTTTGAAAATACTAAAATTTCTTATACGGTTTCGGCTTCGGTTTTGAAAATACTAAATTTTCTTATTCGGTTTCGGTTTTAAAAATACTAAATTTTCTTATTCGGTTTCGGGTTTCGGTTTCGGTCCAAAACCGAAAACCGAACAAGAAATTTTAGTTTATATATATATATATATATATATATATATATATATATATATATATATAGAGAGAGAGAGAGAGAGAGAGAGAGAGAGAGAGGGGGGGGGGTATATTTAGTTATTATATATATTAACAAAAAAAACACAAATAAGCCAAAAAATCGAATAAACCGAAAACCAAACCGATTTAATTCGGTTCGGTTATTGACCAATTCGGTTCGGTTTCGGTTTTGCTTATTCAGTTTCGGTCCAATTCGATTTTCAGTTATTCGATTCGGTTGGAACCGAATAAACTGAATACTCACCCCTAATTAAACATGTCAGAATTTAAACTCTAAGCTTATATAAAATCCACATTGTAAACACTAATTAGCCTCTTTTGAAAAGTACCACCATCATCATAAGTAAGGATGTAGTACAAAGTTGTACTAAAAACATTTTCCCCAATAACATAATCAATAAGGAGATAGATGTGGCAAGGGCATAATTGTAATTTACATATAGTTTGGAAGGTTAAGTTAACCAACTCCTAATTAATCTCCACAAATAATCAAGCAAACAATAAAAAAAAAATTCATCACCATCAATAAATAATAGGTCTCTTTCTCCTACTCCTTGAAGTTCCACAAATACCCTCCATTCTACCATGTGGGGCCCACACACCACACAGGAGCCACCCAATCTATAGAATCCACCGGGGGCAAAATCGTCATTTACACATACTGTATAAAAATATACTTCCTTTTTCGTTTTTCCAGCAGCAGCCAACTTGAGCTGATGGTGATGATGATGGCAATGGAGGGAGACGCCCACCCCTCGTCGGACGCGAAGGGCCGGTAAGCTCACCGCCACCATGGAGCTGGAAGCCTATGGAAAAAAGGCTTCATTTTGATATAAATTTCATTTTTTTATGTGATTTTTCTTATTATCACTGTTATTATTATTAACCATGGATATAGAAGGGAAAAAAAGGTTTTTTTCTTAATTCTTGCGCAGTAAATAGCTTCTTGATGACCCATAAAAATAAGTTTTTGATGACCAAAATATTGAGTTATTAAAAGTGTGTTTTTATTTTATTTTTTATTTTATCAGTGTTATTCTTCTGAACTATGAATACAGAAAAAATAAATAAAATAAAATGGGTTTTCTTTGGTCAGGAAATAGTTTCACCCATAAAAAATGGGGTTTTGATGACCAAAATATTGAGTTAAATGATTTTTATAGTGAACAAAAAGTATTGAGCCATTGAAAGTGTTTTCTTTTTTATTATTCAGTGTTATTGCACTGAGAAAATAATCAAATTGACTTGATTAGGAAATTGTTTCTTGTGACTTTTTGAGCTATTGGTTGTGTTCTGATGAGAGTCCAAATCAAATTGGTGTTTCTTGATCAGGAAATGTTTTCTTGATGACCCATCAAAATGGGGCTTTGATGACCAAAATATTAAAGCTATTGGAAGTGTCTGCATTGAGAAAAATAATTAAATTTGCGGATATTGATCAGGAAATGGTTTCTTGATGACCCATCAAAATGGGTTTTTGATGACCAGCATGTTGAGGTATTGAAAGTGTTTTTTCAATGTGTTATGAGAAAGAATCAAATTGGTGTTTAGGAAATAGCTTCTTGATGACCCATAAAAATGGGTTTTTTTGATGAACCCGCATGTTTCCTTTTTGGTAGAAAGGGGTTCTTGATGGCCAAAATATTGAGCTATATTGATTGTATTCTTGTGACACTTTAAGTGGTTGCTTTGGCAAATAAAATGTTTGAGCTATTGAAATTTTTGTGCAGGAATATTGTTGTTCTGTTGACTATGCTTGTTTCTGTGTTTCTATTCTTGCCGTGTGCCAAAGCGGTGGAAGATCGGTATCCGTCGGTCCTGTGCACCGGACATGGCTGGTTAAGTGATGGGTTGCAAGAGACTTTTCCGGGGTTATTGGAGCTGGAGAACGTGTGTCCGGACTCCGAAGCCCTTTGCTTTCCTTCTACTTTGGTTAGTTTTGGGGAGGTTTCCGATGGCTTAAAGACAGATGATTGGAGTTCCAATGCCCCTGGTGTCGGTTTTTGTGAACGGCCGCCTCTTCTCAAGTCTAGGGATTTGGACCTGGATGGGTTTGATTTGGGATCTCCTTTGTTGCCGACGTACTTGGAGATCACCCCTTCTTCTCTGAATTGGGGGATGAGTAGTTTGCTAAGCCCTGCATTGGTTTATTTAAGCATGAAGAATAGTCATAACAATAGCGTGTTACATGTGTTTGAACCGTTCAGTACTGACGAACAATTCTATGCTTATAGCTTCGACGAGCTCTCTTTGGCTCCTGGGGAAGCTGCTTCGATCGCCTTTGTTTTCTTGCCGAGGTTCTTGGGGTTGATCTCGGGTCAGATTGTCTTGCAGACAAACTTCGGGGGCTTTGTAGTGCAGTGTAAAGGAATAGGTGTCGAATCTCCTTATGGAGTTGAGCCATTTAGGGGCTTTGATGTTTCTTTGGATGGGAGGTTGACTTGGAACTTGTCATTGTATAATCCTTTCGACGATGGACTTCATGTTGATGAAGTAAGTGCACAGGTCTCTGTCTATTCTGAACATACAAGCCTTTCTGACAATTCTATATGTAGCATTGAAGCGTTTCATCAGCCTTCGCACCAATTTGGTTCATTTTGCGAGGCTGGTGGCAGGACACTTTCTTGGGTGCACAATAGGCCTCGTAGGCGACGGGAGGTGCCTCCTCAGAATACTGAAACTATCGTTAAGGTGAACTTGTGGCCTCCTATAAAAGGAAAAGTTAGCGGAGCCATTTGCATGAAGCTATGGAATTCTAAGCGAGATAAGTCTGATACAGTTATAGTCCCTCTTGAGGGGGAAGTTGATGGCAGGGCAAATTATAATTCTTTATCGGGTTCAGTCTCGGTGTTCTTTGAATCTCTTGTTCCAAGGAATGGAAGGAGAATGGTTTGCAGTCTGTCTCTACGGAATAGTGCATCGAATTTATTAAGCTTGATACACATTGCGGAGAGCTCAAAGTCTTTCGAGGTCAAATATACGAAAGGTTTACTTCTTTATCCCGGGTCTATTACACGGGTAGCTTTGATTAGTTATACTTCTCCGATAGGATCAGAGGACAGTCCTACTGGAATTCCTTGGGAAAGTTTCAATTGCAAGTTATCTGTGGTAAACAATGATTCTGTCAGTCCCCAGATTATAATTCCTTGCCAGGAGTTGGTCCAAGCCTGTCACAGGATTGAAGCTGTTGGTGGTCTTGAAGGTTCATACATCGGAGTGAGATTTGAAGAAGAGAAGGACAAGTTAGCTAATGCAAGAACTGGTTCTCTTGAAGGCATTACCGAAGAATCACTTCCATTAAAGGTATTTGGATTTTCTAACTGTACTTACACCAGTTTATTTGTGGACTGTTTAGGAACACTACAAATTTTCTTAGAAAATCAGTGCTAGTCGAACACCAGAACCTATTACGCTGGTTCATCTGCAAATGTTTGACAGGCTTTCCCTGTTTTACTTTATAATAATTTACTCTCAGACAATAGCTCTACAAATGAGTTTATGCAACTGTTAAAGCACAACAATTTCTCACCACCATGAAATGGCTCTTAAGATCTATATGGTACCAAGGTCTAGTTGTTTGGTTTCATCTTCGTTTTAGAAACATAATAATCTTATTTTTCCATGATAAAGAGGACCATCTATTAAGTTCAATTATAGCAGTTCTAGAAGAAAACATACATGAGTCATGAGTATTAACCATGTAACAGGGACTTGGAGAACTGACTTTCGAAAAGTTTTTTGATAAGCAGTTGTTACCAAACAGTCTTGGACTGCTTTCCAAAAAAAACAAAAACAAAAGCAGCCTCCAATAAACAATTCCAAACCCAGCCTTATACTTCAACTTACGGCTCCCATCTACCTCTAAATCAATTACATGTTGAATATTTACTATAACACTGCAAATAAGCGTAGACAACAACTCATTCCAACTATGAAACCCTTAACTCTTATATCCCCAACCTTTAGAGGAAAACAAGGACAATTCTTTAGTGGAGGTTAGTCAAAACGGATTTCAGAACCTGGTGTGGTTGTGATTTTAAAATCACAATCGCAGTGATTTTAAGCAAAACGCATTCATTACAAGGTATGACTGAGATTCTGAAACTACACTAACCCTGTAATTCTAAGCGAATAATAATAATGTGTTGTTGTTGTTTGAACAACTTGGAGAAATTATAATAATTTTATACAAAATATTTTTCCCATCTCAATGGTTAATTTTATTATTAAATACTAAAAATTTAATTCAAAGCTGAAAACTATAAATTGTGCCACAATAGGTCAGCTTACAATTTAGTTCATATGAAGATAAAAAATTAACAATATGTTTTAAGGTTAAAATTGAAACTCATAATCATATTTTTAATTGTTACTCTTAAATAGGAGGAGAGAAGACGAACACTTGGAAGACAAACCCAAACCCATTTTTTCCCTATACATTCTCTACATATTTGAGATTGAAATTTGTGATTTTAACCTTCACTCATAAAAAAACTACAAAGCAATTTACCAACCTCAAAAACAATATCTTCCACAATTTAGACTGCATTAAAAAAACAATAATTAAGTGTTGGAGTGAGTGGGTTTCCCAACCTATGTGGAGAATACCCCGGAGTGCGACGAGTGCCATCCGTGTGTCGGAGAAGCTCGGAGAGTGCATGGATCCTATTTTGGAACATATATGGTAAGAAAATATATGATTGGATTTCTATATTTACTTTGAACATATATTTATGATTGGATCCTTCATATAGTAGCTTTCCATATAATTGGGCTTCCAATTATGACAAGCCAATTATGATTGGATTTCCATTAAATATATGATTGATGCATATTGGAAGTTTCCATATATATTGGCCTTCCATGTATAGATTACCAAAGGCTTATAAAAGGGTGATGCATGCTAGTTGAAAATCATCTCAAAAAGAAAACAAGAGTGTTTTACAATCTTTGAGAGAGGATTGAGGACTATTGTGAAGGAGAGATCGCTTCGAATAATTTTTGACATCTCTTGTTCTTCGGAGTCCGCAATTAAATTTTATTCTTTCAAGTGAGTTGTGGTGATCCGTGTTGGATCGGGAGGAGCTTGTAGAGGTTGTATTCTCTTTATTTCATTAGTGGAGGTTCTTCAGAGTTGGACTCCGATCGTCCCGTGATTTTTTTCGTAAAGATTTTCCACATCAAAAATCTGTGTCTGCAATCGTGTTTGGCGTTTTTGGTTTGTGTGCTTTTGTTCGATTCTCTCGCAGGACTTTCTGATTTGGGGGAACGGTTTTCGTGCTTTGTTCCCAACATAGTGGTATGAGAGCTTTGGGTTCAAAGAAGTGTCAGGAGTTGACAGTCAAACCAGGAAGCAGAGATGGACGCGAGCGCATGGTGAACCTGAACGGGACCAACTATCATTATTGGCGGAGCAAGATGAATGATTTGTTGTTCGTCAAGAAGCTGCATCTTCCAGTATTTGCGTCCTAGAAGTCCGGTGACAAATTCGATGAGGACTGGAACTTCGAGCATAAACAGGTGTGTGGGTACATGTGACAGTTCGTTGACGAGAACGTGCATAACCACGTTGCCAATATTGAGCATGCGAAGACGTTGTGGGATAAGCTGGAATCTTTGTACGCAAAAAAGATCGGAGTAAACAAACTGTTCCTGATCCGGATGATGATGGGTCTGCGGTACAAAGATGATGCGTCCATTACGAATCACTTGAGTGAGTTCCAGGGCGTGGTGGACCATCTATCCTCGATGGAAGTCAAGTTCGACGACGAGGTTCAGGGACTTTGGTTGCTATGTACATTGTCAGACTCGTGGGAGACCGTACGAGTATCTATGATCGTTTCTGCTCCGGAAGCCGTGGTCAGTCTAGAGTTTGCCAAGAGCGGGGTACTGAATGAAGAGATGCGAAGACGTTCTCAGGGCACTTCATCCACATTCCATCACTCAGAGACGCTAGTTTCAGAGAGTCGCGGAAGGGACAAAAGCAGGGGTCCAGGTAGTGGCAGAGACAAGAGCAGGGACAAGTCTAAGGGTCGGTTCGAGGACTCGGAGTGTTACTATTGTGGCAAGAAGGACCATATCAAGCGAAATTGTTTCGCTTGGAAGAGAGAAAAAGGGCGACAAGGGGAAGCAAAGTGAGAACACTACAGCGACGACGTCAGCATTTGGGGGCGATATGATCGTCGTAGGTGATGAGGTTGTCATGAACCTCTCCTGCGATGACAATTTTTGGCTGTGGACTCAGGTGCTTCAGCGTATGTATCTCACAACAGGACACTATTTGTCACTTACACAACAGTCGACTGTGGAGTGTTGAAGATGGGCAATGGAGATGTACGAAGGCGGTTGCCATTGGAGGTGTGCATTTGAGGACGAAGACGGGTGCAATTCTTGTTCTCAAAGATGTCCGTCATGTCCCTGATATCCGTTCCAACCTGGTGTCGATTGGAAGGTTGGATGACGAGGGTTTCTTCAATCTCTTCGAAAACGGTTAGTGGAAGCTTTCCAGAGGTTCGATGGTGATTGCCAGAGGAAGCAAGAAGTCCGTACTCTACTATATGGACTGGAGGGGAGCGCACATGGGGCACAGGAGGTGAACGTAGTCAGTGATGCGTCTACCGAGTTGTGGCACAGGCGGCTCGGCCATATCAGCGAGAAGGGGATGAGCTACTTGGTGAACAGAAAGGTGATTCCAGGACTAAAATCTACAAAATTGGAGAAGTGCACGCACTGTTGACAGTGTTCTAAATGGCGCCCGCCTAGGCCGCCTAGGCGGTAGGCGGTCCCTCTCCGCACCGCTTTGCTGTAGGCGGTGGAGTAGGCGGCCAATGGAGGTTAGCGGCATAGGCGGAGGTGAGGCAGCGTAGGCGAGCGCCTAGGCGGATAAATACTTTACAAAATATTTTGGCCAAAAGGTTTTTTTTAACATTATGGGCCTAACAACACTAAAACTTTATAAATCTTCGTTCTACAACTTAGTTATGCATGGAACACCCTTAAAATATGCATATTATGCAAAAACCAGTGGTAAAATAGTAAAAATTGTTCAAAATGTATCAACTGTCTAGGCGGCACCTAGGCACCGCCTAGGAGGCCTAGGCGGTAGGCGGACTCTCTCCGCCGCGCATGTCACGCCCCGCTCCCGAATAATCGGATACGAGTCGGACACGCCCAGCCTTCGTCGTTGGACACGACGAAGTAAGCTGTACAATACTAAGGAAAACTCAAAGTCACAATGAAATGTAAACCAGAACACAGCTTTTATAAACGTCCCAGAAATCACCAATATCCATCAAGTGTTTTAAAATACAAACTCAGCCGGAGACAAATCCGGTCCAATGAAATAATATACAATAATGAATCTCTAAGATACAATCTCCAGAAGATAAACTGAAATAAATAAAAAGCTGCAAAATCCAAGCAATCACCAGCTCCATGTAATCTCCCACTCACCTGCAACGATCCTATCAGGAAAAGAGCAAAGTACAACCCTGACTAGACAATATACAATGTAAACTGTAATCCAGAGTACAAGGTGAAACTAGAATACCAGAATGCAAGAACATGAAATGAAAACTGAAACTGCGGTACCAGAAATGAAATGTAAAACTGCAGGCAATGGATGACAATTAAGATGCTAGACAATGAACACGGCTATCAATGTACAAGGCAATCAATCAATCAATCAATCAATATGCAATTGTGACAATTTTGAAATATTATAACTAATGTGTGACCGGCTTAGGAGCAATCAATCAATCAATGATGCAATGAGTCAATGAGTCAATTCTACAAGGTCCGGCTTCATCGTACGTGACGTGTACGATTAGGCTATCTTCAATACCTATGTTGGGTGTGGTCACACAAAAGCTAATATTTCTCCCAATCCCGCAATGAACAATGACGCACAAGCAATGAACAAGAGTACAAGACAATCGTGTGTAATTCGTGTCCGATATGAGAACATGGCACATGAAGGTAAGACAGAAAACAAGGTACAAGTCAAGTCAGTGTACTTGCCTCGGTTTGGTTGCACGAGAGTAGTACTGCATGGTTGCAATGATTCACCTGTTAATATTATTTGTACAATTTATCAGGGTTTTGAAATAATGATAATTAGCTAGATACGATTAACTTACCAAATCTTTAATCAATAAACTAAGAAAATGTTTTATTAACTTAATAGGAAATAGATTTAGTTTAATAGATACCTCAACTAGTTAAATAATTTTATATAGAAAGTAGCTAGTTACCATATATATTAAAGAGTTTAATAAACTTCCTATGAAAATACACTATGTGACTTAACATGACAGAATAGTTTAAATTAGGAAAAATATAGGTATAGAAAATTTTGTAACTAACCGTATCAGTCAAAATAATATTTAGATAATTTTCTTAAATATAAACTTATTACAAAAATAATTTGGGAATTTATCCATTGACTATATTGAAACTAATAATATAGCTTATTAGCAATTAAGATGATATCAGCATCCTATTACTTGGTAGAATAGTTTAAACCAAAATAATAATTATAGCAATTGATTTTAGCTATAAATATTAGTAGCATATACTAAATATAGGAAAATAAATTAAATTGATATAATCTTAGCAATAGATTTATATAACAGCAACTTTTAAAATATAATAACACTTACTACAATAATGCTTATCCTAACATAATATAGACTATAGTACATAAGGACTAATATGCAGTACAATTAAACTACTACTTATACTAGACATCTAATAAGTCTGGCCTAATCAATGGAACAACTCTGAATTAGAAATTTAGGCTTTCTGGAAATCTACACTATACACCAACTATTGTATTCAACATTCGGTCAGCAATTTCCACAGATTAGACTCTTCAATTTGAAGAGCCACAGTCACACAAAAACTCTCTCCACTCCCGAGGAGCACAGCTCGGTATGGGAGAGACTCTCTCCCATGTCTACTTCCTAGCTCAACCAAAATCCCATCACTTCTCTCATTAATTCCTTCACTGTACTAACCCGGCCCACACCATTCCTCACTACTCCCTACTTCCCAGCTACTCAAAATTGTCTCTACCCTTTCTTGAAAAGCCAACCAGGCTGACCCTTTGGTTTTTGAAGAGAGGCAACAGACACCACTATCCCCACTGACACACGCAAACCCTCTTCCACTCTTCTACACCCACTCCAGTGGAAAGGAATACTAATTCCTTACTCATCCGTTCACAGCTGCTCATAATTGAGCCTACTCACTTCCTATCACCCGGAGGAGCAAACTCCTCCTTCTTCCTCAAGCCTCCTTACTCCCATCCCCACTTCTTCCTATTCTCTGTTCTTCCATTCTTTACTCACACAGCCCCTCCATTAAACCTAAATCCCAAAATAATTCCCAATTGCTCAAGACACGTAGAAATTAAGAAGAAGAAGAACAAGCAGAGCATGGAGAAGAAACTGGGGCCAAGTGGATTGATCGAAGGCTTACCAGCCTGCGGAGTAGCGTCAAGCGCTGCGGCGGCGGATCGGCTCCTCGGCGAGCGTCTAAGGTCGGCACGACTCCACGTCAGTCAGCGGATCGGTGATGGATCTCGGCGCTCGAGGACTCGGCGGCTTCGTCGAACTCCGGTGGTGGCTCGGCGGAGCAGGGCTTCGGTCGGCACGAGCTACGAAGCGACGGCTCGAAACCTGAAGAGCCAGGCGCGGATGTCGAAGAGGCACACTGAGACTCGAAGTCGGCTCGAGTCTCGAGGAGTCGGTGCTGGAATCTAGGCGGCGCTCGGTCTTCTCGGAAGGGCTCGGCAGTCGAAGCGACGGCGAGGTGCGGCACACGAAGTGGCACTGTAGTCGAGGCTTCTGCTGTATGGTGGTGACGACGACGGTGGAGCTAGGCCGGGGATGGCCGCGCTCGGCGGTGGCTGCTCCTCGAGCAGAGAGAGGAGAGAGGGAACAGAGAGAGAGAAAATGATGATGATGTGGCTGTACTGTGATGTGTGTCAGAAATCATTGGGGACTGTGCCATTTTATAATAAAATAATCAGTGAGTCTGTGTGTGGGGGAATGGCACATTAGTAAATAACTATAGATCTGGGGTTAATTGTGTAATGGCAGTGTTGAAATTAAAAACAGATCTGGGGTTCTTTTGGAAACACATGTAACAGATTTTCAAATTAAAGCAGATTTCAAAACTGCTCCCCAAAATTAAATATTCCCTCCAATAATTTTAACACATTTTTAAATAGAAAGCAGATTTTCGAATTCAAATTTTAATCAGTTTTCACAACTAAAATTCAAACAGATTTTCAAGTGCTAACCAACTTTAAAACTGCTAACAGAATTTAAATTTAAAACAATTTTCAACAGCTTTCGATATTCAACAGATTTTCAATAACATGATTAGCTAATAAGCTAATATTTTTATTCTAACTATTTTAAGTACTCTCAACAGTTAATAATTAACTGATTTTGTACTGATAAATAATTTCGAAAAATGAATAATATTATTAAGAAATATTAAATAAAACTATCATTACGTCGAATTAGTATTTCGAAAATACTTTACAAATTCAGGAAAATTTATTAATATCCAAAATTCATTTTAACCGAGAATAGATTTTCGTAAGAAGCAATAATTAAATTCAAGAAAAATAGAAAAATTCTAAAATTTATCAAACATGATTTTGGGAGTTACAGCGCACCCGCCTACCGTCGTTTATAACCTTGACTGTTGAGCGGAAAAGCAAAATAGGGTGTCTTTCCAAAGTCACCCAAGTTCGAGGAAGCCGTCGTTGTTCGAGTTGATTTACTCGGATGTCTGCGGTCCTATGAAGGTAAAATCTATTGGTAGTGCTTCTTATTTTGTGACGTTTATTGATGATTGTTCCAGGAAGGTTTGGGTCTATGTCTTAAATACCAAGGATCATGTGCTGTCCACTTTCAAAGAGTTTCAGGCCTCTGCTGAAAGAGAGACGGGCAAGAAGCTGCTATGTGTTCGGTCAGACAATGGTGGCGAGTATATCGGTCCCTTTGATGATTATTACAGAGAGCAAGGGATATGACACCAGAAGACTCAGCTCAAGACACCTCAGCTCAATGGTGTAGCGGAGCGCATGAACAGGGCACTGATGGAGAGGGTACGATGTTTGCTATCAGAAGCAAATTTGTCGGACAGCTATTGGGGTGAGGCTCTTTACACAGCTGCTTATACTATTAATTTATCTCCTAGTGCTCCTTTGCAGGGTGATGTGCCTGATAAAGTATGGTACGACAAAGAGCCGTCATACAATCACCCGCGAGTGTTTGGTTGTAAGGCCTTCGTGCATGTACCGAAGGACGAGAGATCCAAGCTTGAGCCGAAGATGAGGCGATGCGTCTTTGTCGGCTACAGTTGGGATGAGTTTGGCTATAGACTATATGTCCCGTGGGAAGAATCCGAAGAAAGCTCTACAGATGCAGGGACGTGGTATTCGTCGAGGATCAGACCATGACCAACACTCAGGATTTTGAGATGCCTTCTGAGGCTGAGGAATTGTACGAGTTAGAGTCATTTCGCTTCGAGCAGTTTTCATAGGACATCGCAGAGGATCCAGTTATGGGGGAGCCAGTACATGGAGTTGCTCTGGTCAGGGTGTTCCTCAGGAGGATGAGCATGCCAGGGAGACAGTTTATGAAGAGGAGGAGGCTGTTGGTATACAGCCAGCACCAGTGGCTCCACTGAGAAGGAGCGACAGAGAGCGTCGACCATCTACGAGATACTCACCGGGTGAGTATGTGCTACTGACTGACGGAGGAGAGTTCGAAAGCTTTGCAGAGGCTGTGGACGACGAATATAGGCATGAGTGGATGGAGACTATGCAGGAGGAGATGAGTTCCTTACAGGCCAACTCTACTTATGATCTGGTGCGGTTGTCAAAGGGTAAGAAGGCTTTAAAAAATCGATGGATGTTCAGAGTGAAGCAGACAGATGATGCTACTCGCCTTCTATACAAAGCGAGACTGGTAGTTAAAAGGCTACGGTCAGCGGAAGGACGTAGATTATGATGGGATCTTTTCGCCATTCTTCAAGCCGTCGTCTATTCGGGTGGTGCTAGCATTGGCAGCCAATTTCGACTTGGAGGTCGAGCAGATGGACGTGAAGACGACATTCCTCCACGGTGATCTTGAGGAGTTGTACATGGAGCAGCCAGAGGGATTCTGTGAGAAGGGCAAGTCATACTTAGTCTGCCGGTTGAGGAAAAGCTTATATGGTCTGAAGCAGGTTCCGAGGTAGTGGTACAGGAAGTTCGAGTTGTTTATGGGGGAGCATAGTTATGCACGGACGACGTCGGATCACTGTGTATTCATCAGGTACTTTGTCGTGGATGATTTTATCATTTTACTGCTCTATGTTGATAATATGCTACTAGTGGGTCGAAATGTCACTAGGATACCGGAGCTGAAGCGCCAACTGGGCACAACCTTCTCTATAAAGGATTTGGGCGCAGCGAAGACTATTCTTGGGATGGAGATCAGCCGAGAGAGAGTCCAAATTGCTACACTTGTCCCAAAAGAAGTACATTCACCGGGTACTTCAGCGTTTCGGGATGGATGGGTCGAAAAAAGTGAGTAACCCCCTTGCGGCTCACTTTAAGTTCACTGAGGAGCTGTGTCCATCTACCGAGGACGAGAAGGAAGATATGGAGCGGGTTCCATATGCTTCAGCTGTGGAAAGTCTCATGTATGCTATGGTGTGTACGAGACCAGACATCGCTCATGCAGTTGGCACAGTTAGCAGGTATCTTTCCAATCCTGGAATGGTACATTGGAGTGCGGTCAAGTGGATTCTATGATACCTTCAGGGTACTGATGATTGGAGACTTTCTTTTGGTGGTGACGAGCCGAAGTTGGTTGGGTATACCGATGTTGATATGACTGGAGATGTAGACACGAGACGATCGACTTCGGACTATGTGACGATGTTTGCTGGTGGAGCAGTATCGTGGCAGTCGCGGTTGCAGAAGTGTGTTGCCTTGTCGACGACAGAGGCAGAGTACATTGCGGCGACGGAGGCTTGCAAGGAGTTGCTGTGGATGAAGAAGTTGCTGCAGGAAGTGGGACTAAAGCAAGAGCATTATACTTTGCTTTGTGATAGCCATAGTGCCATTTACCTTGTGAAGAACCAGACATTTTATAGTCGGTCCAAGCACATTGAGACTCGATATCATTGGATACGGGATGTGGTTGAGAAGAAGGACGCGACGCTTGAGAAGGTCCATACTGATGACAATGGAGCGGACATGCTCACGAAGGTTCTACCAAGAGAGAAGTTTGAGTACTGTAGGCGGATCGTCGGGATGACGAGTTCCTCCACCTAGTTGTGAAGGGGAGATTTGTTGGAGTGAGTGGGGTTCCCAACCTATGTGGAGAATACTCTGAAGTACGACGAGTGCCATTCGTGTGTCGGAGAAGCTCGGGGATTGCATGGATCATATTTTGGAACATATATGGTAAGAAAATATATGATTGGATTTTCATATTTACTTTGATCATATATTTATGATTGGATCCTTCATATAATAGCTTTCCATATAATTGTGCTTCCAATTATGGCAAGCCAATTATGATTGGATTTTCATTAAATATATGATTGATGCATATTGGAAGTTTCCATATATATTGGCCTTCCATGTATATATTACCAGAGGCTTATAAAAGGGTGATGCATGCTAGTTGAAAATCATCTCAAAAATAAAACAAGTGTGTTTTACAATCTTTGAGAGAGAGAGAATTGAGGACTATTGTGAAGGAGAGATCGTTTCGAATAATTTTTCGACATTTCTTGTTATTCGGAGTCCAGAATTAAATTTTATTCTTTCAAGTGAGTTATGGTGATCCGTGTTGGATCGGGAGGAGCTTGTAGAAGGTGTATTCTCTTTATTCCATTAGTGGAGGTTCTTCAGGGTTGGACTCCGATCGTCCCGTGATATTTTTCCGCAAGGATTTTCCACGTCAAAAATCTTTGTGTCTGCGATCGTGTTTGGCGTTTTTGGTTTGTGTGCTTTTGCTCGGTTCTCTCGCAGGACTTTCTGGTTTGGGGGAACGGTTTCCACGCTTCGTTCCCAACATTAAGAAACCAATTGGACGGTGGAGGTGCCGTCGTAGGATGGAGTCCGTAGGATTGGATAGTGGCGAGACGGGGATGGAGGAGCGAGGATTGGGCGATGAAGGTGCCGTCAGCGGATGGGATCGTAGTGGCAGAGGTGGGGGTTGGATCATGTAGGTCTATAAGAAGAGAAGAATTTTAGAAACCCACTATAGGGATGTGTGGTTATGTTGTTAAGAAACCAATACGAAGATAGTAAGTTGGATTTTAAAATTCTAACTGCGGTGATTTTAAAACCACAATTGCACTTGGTTTCAAATCCACACTTCCAAATCCAGATTGACTAACGCCTTGATTCCAAAATCACATGGTGCGGTTGTATCAAAGTTCCATCTTTGTCCAATGATTCCAATCATCATCATCATAGTGGTGGTTGTCCAATCCTTGAATGGACAGGTAAGGAGCATGAGAAACCTCTGATATCAGTTAATGTGATCTACAATAGCAATAGAGAAGAATACCCTAATCCATATGATATAGAATTGGTACGAGAGAAATTGAGGACAGGATGAAGAAGTTTAGGACTGACTTCCTAATCTCCCTAAATCAATAGCACTCAGTTTAATACACCAAATGTCAATAAAAACAATAGTAATTGACGCTGAAACTGCCCTAACCAGATATGATCATGTTGACTCTTATAGTCTCTGGCTTTGACTCAGGAATCAAATTAAACCTAGATTTTTTTTAGTTTATCCCGAATGCATTTTATTAAACCAATAAGAATGCAAACTTCAATGTTCTGGAATTCTTGTAGTCAATCCTTTGCAAATAATGAAAATGAAACTAAATTTATATCTACATAACTAACAAATAATTGCAAGCAACAAGATAACAATGTGCTGATCGAAAGAGAAAATGAAGTGAAAATGAAACAATAAGGTAATAATTTCAACCAAGATTTGTTTTTTAAATTTATCTCAAATGCATTTTATTAAAACAATAAGAGTGCAAAGTTCAATGTTCTGGAATACTTGTAGTCAATCCTCCGCAAAAAAAAAATGAAACTAGATTTCTATCTAAATAACTAATAAATCATAGCAAGCAATAACAATGTGTTGTTCGAAAAAGAATGAAAATGTGGTTCGGCAAGTGCCTACCTCCATGACCAAACTGAAGAACTTTATTTACTTTATCAATAGAGGCAAAACTCTCAAACTCTGAATCTTCCTTGTTGTTGCAACTTTGGAACTTTTCTCTATTTTATGTATTCTCTAACTCTAGTATGCACCTCTATTGATAAGTGAATATACCTAATAAGTAAGGTTTATTTAAACCTAATCTATGTATATTTAAATTAAATCTAATTGGATACTGTATGGTTTGGAAGAAGCTTGTACAGTTTGGGAAGGGGTTTTTGTTGATAAAGGAAGAATCTACTTCAACCGATATGTCCTTAGGCACGGCCATACATAAAAATAGAAATCACACTCAGAAAGTGTGGACAAGTAGCTAGTAAATTAAATCTAATTGGATAGATTCAGATAACTAAATTCTAATCCGGATAGATTTAATTAAACCTAACCTAGATGGATTTAGATAAGATCAAATCCGGATATTTTAATTAAACCTAATGAACTTCCCTACTATAGGACCATAACACAGTTTTATGGAGATTGGATAGCCAATTCAATATAGATGATACCTTGAGAAACATATGAATACACATCATCACTGTCCAATCCTTTCCCCAACAAATGGGGTTATTTAATGTTGGCATGTGGCTATTCCAAGTATAACATCTAAAGATCGTTGACACAGTATTTTACAGGTGCTTTTCCCAATTTTGTTTTATTTTTAATTCTGATGAAAGTATGATTCCTCTTATCTTTAGGAGAGAAGGTTCCATCTGCTGTTGCCTGAGTGATAATTAACTTTTGTATGGAAACATAAAAAAGAATCAGAAAGCTAAAGCAAATAAAAGAATATATCATACTTGACTTTAACTATATATACAATTGTTCCCTTTCAGCTCTGCCAACCTGCAACAGCACCTTTTTGCTTTATTAAATATGCTTTAACTTTTAATCTCCATAATTCATCTTATACTATGTAGGCTAGATATAATCTATGTTCTGAATAGTCGATATCTTTACTTGACATAATTTTGAATTTTGCAGTCAAAGCTTACAGAATTACTGGAAGCTGATCGATTGATACTTACAAATTGGAAATCTCAAGGCACCATGAGCAAATCTTCCGTGCTTAAAGATCATGAGTTGCTATTTCCAGTGGTCCAGATTGGTGGCCAATTTTCTAAATGGATCACTGTGCACAACCCAAGTGAAAATCCTGTTATAATGCAATTTCTGTTAAACTCAGGGACGATAATAGATCAATGCAAATATCCTGATGGCTCATCCAATCCTTTCTTAGTCAATATCAGCAGAAGAGAAACCCAGGCTGGCTTCTTCTTACCAGAGTCAGCAACAACTGAAGCCTTTGTACAACCTTTTGGGAGTGCTCAATTCGGGCCAGTTCTCTTCCAGCCTTCTAGCCAATGCAGATGGAGCAGTTCAGCTTTAATAAGGAACAACCTATCAGGCATAGAATGGTTGCCTCTTCGAGCATTTGGGGGTTCATATTCTCTTCTTCTCCTTGAGGGATCTAAACCTGTTAACAAGCTTGAGTTTAGTCTTCCACTGCCACTTCCTCTCAACCTATCGTCCTCGTATTCTTTATTCAACTTGAAAACTACCAGCAAATCCTGTGGTCATCAGTTGTATAAAGAATTCTTTGCAAAAAATGCAGGCGAGCTACCTCTGGAGGTTACAAACTTGGAAGTTTCAGGAACCAATTGTGGTATGGATGGGTTTATGATACACGGTTGCAAAGGATTCTCTCTAGAGCCTGGAGAATCTGTAAGGCTTCTAATTTCGTACCAACCTGATTTTTCTGCGGCTCTGGTGCCAAGGAACCTTAATCTCATAACGTTTTCTGGTGTTCTTGCAATTCCCATGGAAGCAAGTCTTCCTGTCAGTTTGATTAATTTATGCAAGAAATCACTCTTCTGGACAGCGATTTGGAAACTCTTTGCACCAATGTTCACAGCTGTTTCCATAATCTGTCTACTTCTATTTATTCTTCTGCATCCTACATCACGCAGTGAAGATTGTTCTATCAAGGGCGAGACCACTATAGCTGCCATCAGCAAAGTTCAAAAACCTTCTCGCATTCACCGAAATGCAAGAAATGCCAGGTTAGTCTCTTCATTCTGCCTAAGAGTCTGCATGTTTATATTCTATTTTTGTAGTTCAATATAAATCATTTGATATTATTCTTGTCAGGTCAAATAAGAAGGATGAAAAATCTGAGGAAGTTATGCAGGTCAGTAAATATTCCCCTACTGAAATTTGTGTTCAAGAAAATGCTCAAAAGATGAAGGAGAATAAGGATTCAGGTGAACGAAAGAAAAACACGTCACAGTCACCACATTCTACCAAGATACCTGATATAGTGCCTGACAGCTCTATTACATCAGAAGCACCACAGAGTAGTAACCTCACTGTGAGTGTTGTGAAAGAAAGAGGAAGGAGAAGAAAGAGAAGGGCTCCTGGAGGAGGATTAGCGTCAAAACTTGAAGTTTCAAGTAGTCAGAGTGGTAATTCAACACCGTCATCACCCATGTCCCCAAATGCATTCACTCTAAACTCTTCTCACAGTTCTTTTTCCGGAGTTTCGGAAGAACAGAAGCAACAAAATAAACAGGACTTCAGCCTTCCGATGGAAACAACAGTACAAGAACCTCAAAAGAATAGTGGGAAGTCCGTCCTGTTGACCTCTGCTACATTCCCGACTAGTGGCTCGCGTGCACTTGGTTCATCTACTTCAAACTTCTTGGCCTCGGCTTCTCCTATTGCCCCTTATGCTCGTGCTCCTGGATCGAAGCTAAGTAGGGAGGAAACAGTGAAGATAGAGGAAGATGATGTGTTTGGAAAAGATTTCACCTATGACATTTGGGGTAATCACTTCTGTCACCACTTGATGGGGAAGCCAAAGGACTTCTCACCAAAGGTGTTGGATGAAGGTGACTCTCAAAGTTTCTTTGCAAGAGACCCTCGGTCCCTCATGATGATGTCATCAGCTCATTCTGTATCTCCAGGTCATAAATTACCCCCTTACAATGTAGGTTACCTTAATGAAATGAAGTAGTTCACTTTTAGTTACTTCTCTTCTTGTTGCTTGTTTATGCTTACTGCTTTAACTTGTTTGCCATCTTTTTCTTTCATTCTTCTTTCAAAGCTATGTTGCACTGACATGAAAGGGCACAACACGATTCGTACATGGTGACACGGATCCGGCATTTATTTTGATGTGTCCTAGTGTAGTTTGGAGTGTCCGTGCCGTGTCGATTCGGACTCGGCATGGACTTTTGGAGTGTCCCTAGGTCAAAAGCTTCGTGGTAGATATTGAAGTCTGAAAAAGGGTGAACCATGGCGACGAGGGGGATCCCACTCCAGGATACTGCAGACTTGCCCACTGTTTTTCATCAACATGGAAGCAGTCCAACAATCTAGAGTTGGCCGGAAACCCTATACCAACATAACTATATGGAAGATTGTTGGTATATTTAGTATGGAAATATGTTATATTTAGTATGAGAATATCCTGAGGACATATTTGGTGTTGGTATATTTAGTATGAGAATATGTTATATTTAGTATGGGAATATCCTGAGGACATATTTGGGATGCCAGAATATGCCACAGGATATTCCATTGGATATTCCATCATGTAAAGGCTATATAAAGCCTATGAGACTCGATCAATAAAATCACTCAATTACAACATGGTATCAGAGCCAGAAAAAATCCTAGCCGTCACCCCCTCCCCAAAACCCTAACCATAGCGGTCATCAACGCCGCCACTACCACCACCGACACCGCCACCACTACCGACACCACCACCACTACCGTCACCACCGCCGCTGCCGTCACCACCGCCGACATCACTGCCACCTCTGCCGTCCCTACCGCCGACATCACCGTCACCACCGCCGACATCACCGTTCGTCACAGAAATAAGGGGACAATCCAAATGTGACATCGATGGCCTAGATCTGATGGGAGAGAGACATGTTCGGATCTAGGATCGGACGACGAGGACGAGCGTGAGTCGTGGAGCGGATGTGACGTGATCGGAGAGGAGAAGCATCGATGGAGGAGATCATCAAGAAGCTGGATCCTGCAGAGGCTGCGACGTTGATGAAGTTGATGAAGATGTCGGCTGGTGAGAGCACGACACGAACGTCGCCGAAGTTGGAGCTTCCCTCCATCAATCTGAAGCTTGATGGACCGACTACCTACCTAAGTTGGCCACGACGGAAAAGGAGAACCCGGGAAGAGAAGACAGAGCCGAATGAGGGCTCGACAGGACGAAGAGCACCGTCAGGACCTAAGGGAGAGCCCCGGCAGTGCTTCAACTGCGGAGAGGTGGGTCATCTGAGGTATGCTTGCACCAAACCACCCAAGGAAGATTCAGGAGAAAGACATGGACAGTTTGGAGGATGTGACCGTGGTTGTAGGGGTCGACGGGACGGTCGAGGAGGTTGTCGTGCGAGCAGAAGACGAGGAGACAGCTGACGGTCCCTATACTGAGGAGGATCAGGCACTACATGACATGTTGGAAGTACTCAGGAGGAGGCAGAGAGCGTCGAGCGATGGAGACAGGAGGAGTGGGACCGAGGAGACGTCCACCTCATTCTTCGCTAAAGGCAACGCTACCATGTATGCTCATCCGTCGGCGGAAGGCACTGACGACTCGCTCGCCCTTGCATCTATGTCTTCCCTCAGATCGTCGAATTGGATTATCGATTCGGGTGCGTCTCGGCACGTGACAGGGAATGCTAATGAGTTTTCTTCCTACACTCACCTAGCATCAGCGGACAACATTCAAACAGCTGATGGTACTTTCCAGCCAGTAGTCGGTAAGGGTATTGCCGATTGTACAGGTTCAGTAAAATTATTCAATGTTTTACATGCTTTCTTTTCCAGTCGGTCTTTTGTCCATTAGTTCTATAATCCTCCAATTAAAATGCACTGTCTGCTTTGATATTCCTAAGGTGATCTTTCAGGAGAAAATGATGGGACGAAGACTTGGGACTGGCACTTGGCATAATGGAATGTGGTACCTGGATCGAGAAGGGCTGGATTCAGCATTAATATCTATGGCAGAAAAGGCAGGGATAAGAGGACTGAAGAAGATGTGTGCGGAAGATACATTGCGACTCCACCACAGGAGGTTGGGACACTCTTCATTTGGTATTTTAAGCAAATTATATCTTGCAATTTATGAAGAAGTTAATAAAGAGAAGCTAGTTTGTGATGCTTGTGAGTTAGGCAAACTTACTAGGAGTTCATATGTGAGTAGCGGTCATAGGAGCTCGTCCGTTTTTGATGTGGTACACTCTGATGTCTGGGAGCTTTGTACTACACCTATGAATGGTTACAAATATTTTGTTACCTTCATAGATTGTTTTTCTCATACTACTTGGCTGTATTTGATGAAAAATAAGAGTGAGGTCCCCCCCTGTTTTCGGGACTTTCACAAACATGTCCAGACTCAGTACAAGGCAGTGGTGAAGGTACTGAGGTCTGACAATGGAACGGAGTACACCAACAAGACACTTGCAGAATACTTGTCCGTCCAAGGGATACGGCATCAGACCACCTGTGCATATACACCAGCACAGAACGGAGTAGCGGAAAGGAAGAACAGACACCTCCTGGAAGTGGCGAGAAGTATGATGATAGACATGAATGTCCCACAGAGTCTATGGGGATATGCAGTGTTGACAGCAGCTCAACTGATCAATAGGATGCCTTCGAAGGTATTGGGATGGAGGTCTCCATGCGAGATACTGCAGGAAAATAATAGTGGGATGCTCCCACTATAGGTGTTTGGCTGTGTATGCTTCGTAAAGGACAACAGACCGCCGGTAGGGAAGCTTGATCCTCGAGCAATCAAGTGTATCTTTGTGGGCTACTCGGGAACTCAGAAGGACTACGTATGCTGGAGTCCAGTGGAAAAAAGGAAATTTGTAAGTATGAATGTTCACTTTAGAGAACATGAGCCATACTACAATCGGTAGGGAAACCCAAATATCTCGCCTGATACTGCAAGTATAAGACGAGAGGGGGAGTTGTTGGGAAACATTTCGACTGATCTCGGAGTATGGCTTGGAGGAACAAATAGGGTACAGAAAGGTGAAAAGGGACAAGAGGAGGAAATAATAGGTGTTAGGCCCACAGCTCAGGGGGAGACACTTACCTACAGCAGGCGAGAGAAGCAACTTGCAGGGCCAGTTCCTACAGTGCCAGCGCTAAGTCCCTTGCCTGCGTCCGTCTTGACTCCTGAGACACCTACACCACCACCTTCCCCTTCAGGTGATATCCTTCTCCTCCTCCCCAACCATCATCAGTATGGAGGTCCACTCGCAGCAATGCGGGAAAACCTCCTGATAGATATGGTTGGGACCTTGCTAAATTTGTCTCATATGATCATATCTCTTCTTCTCATGGAACTTTTATTGCATCATTGGATAGTGTTACTGTACCTAATAATTGGTAGGTTGCCAAGAACGATCCAAAGTGGAAAGCAGCGATGCATAAGAAGTTGGGAGCTCTGGAGAAGAACCGAACTTGGGAGCTGGTGAGACTGCCAGAAGGGAAGAGAGCAGTCGGATGTAAGTGGATTTTCACTGTGAAGCAGAACCCAGATGGACAGGTTGAGCGCTAAAAAACTCGACTGGTGGCAAAAGGATACAGTCAGGCGTACAGCATCGACTATGACGAGACCTTTGCACCAGTGACGAAGATGAGTACTGTCAGGATCTTGATCTCTCTGGCAGCCAATGGGTGATGGAAGCTACACCAACTGGATGTGAAAAATGTATTTTTTCATGGGGATCTAGTGGAGGAGGTGTACATGGAGATACCACCAGGATTCGGCACCAATCAGACAGAAGGCAAGGTCTACAGGCTGAAGAAGTCCCTCTATGGACTGAAGCAGTCTTCTCGAGCGTGGTTTGACAGGTTCATGAGAGCAATGATAGAGATGGGATATCAACAGATCAATGCTGATCATACTGTTTTCTTCAGACGAAGTGGAGGCCACATCACCATGCTTGCGGTGTATGTGGATGATATGATTATCACAGGCGATGACGAGCAGGAGATCGCCCAACTCAAGGGAAAGCTTGACAAGAAGTTCGAGGTGAAGGATCTTGGCCCTCTTCGATACTTCCTTGGGATTGAGACTGCTCGAGATACAGAGAAAATTGTTCTTTCTCAGAGGAAGTACGCACTAGACCTGCTCACGGAAACAGGGATGATGGGATACAAACCAGCTACGACACCGATAGACCAGAAGTTCAAGCTGGATGCTGAAGCCGGAGGACCAGTTGACCGGACTAGATATCAGAGATTGGTGGGTAAGCTGATCTATTTGAGCTACACACGTCCAGATATATGCTTTGCAGTTAGTGTGGTGAGCCGCTACATGCATGACCCTCGAAAGGGTCATATGGATGCAATATACCCGATTCTTATATACTTGAAGGGTGCCCCCGGGAAGGGACCGATGTTCAAGAAGAATAATCACATGGACATCGAGGGCTACTGTGATTTTGACTGGGCTAGTTGTGCTGATGACATGAGATCTATCTCGGGATACTGCGTCTTTTTAGGAGGCAATTTGGTCTGTTGGAGGAGTAAGAAGCAGTCAGTGGTAGCTAGATCGACAGCTGAAGCAGAGTACAGAGCTATGGCCTAGGGAGTTGCAGAGCTGCTTTGGTTGAAGAATATGCTGGTGGAGCTGAAGCTGGATCAAGGAGCCAAGATGAAGCTGTGGTGCGATAACCAGTCAGCTATTAGTATTGCCAACAATCCAGTACAGCATGACAGGACCAAACACATCGAGATCGATAGATTCTTCATCAAAGAGAAGTTGGTTAGTGGACTACTGGAGCTAGGCCACGTTCCAACAAAGCATCTTGTAGCAGACGGACTGACCAAAGGACTTAGCTCTGTGAGCATGATCAGAGGATGTGACAAGATAGGCTTAGTGAATATCTTTCGTCCATCTTGAGGGGGAGTGTTGGTATATTTAGTATGAGAATGTGTTATATTTAGTATGGGAATATCCTGAGGACATATTTGGTGTTGGTATATTTAGTATGGGAATATGTTATATTTAGTATGGAAATATCCTGAGGACATATTTGGGATGCCAGAATATGCCACAGGATATTCCATTGGATATTCCATCATGTAAAGGCTATATAAAGCCTATGAGACTCAATCAATAAAATCACTCAATTACAACAAAGATAAATTGATGAAGTCTGATAAAAAGCAACACAAGATAACTATACAGAAGATAAATCTCACTCTAAAGCTCTTCGAATACCATACCTGTCCGGTAGCTGCCAAAAAAAAACTATGAAAAATTGCTTCCCTGCAGGTGTAGCAACTCGAGTACCATGCTTTTTCTTTTTGTAACAACATAATAACCATTAATACCCTGCCTTGAAACTATGTTTTAGGCCGTTAATTTGTGGTGGGGTCGGGAGGGGGAGGGGGGGGGGGGGGGGGGGTTACCCAAGTGTGTGCGTGTGTATATACACGGCACACGTGACGCATCGCGTGTGCAACACTTTTTCTTTTTATTTAGATGACAAATTTGCTAAAATATGCATATAAAAACTTAAATTATTTACTATTTTGAAGGATTTTTTTTTCTCTGCAAATTCTTTCTTAATTTTCAATGAATTACCAGGAAATGACTAGTATTAAAATAAGCTGCCGGAAGAAATATGTCGTCTAAATTTTGCACAACAAGCAACATTTATAATTTCATAATTAAAAAAAAAATCAAAATTTTACAAAACAAACACATCTCGTCTTTGCTGAATCTGTCGGGTTTGCAGATCCGCTTGAAAAGCTCCCTATCAGCGGTGTACTCCATCATGATCGCCAGATACCTCGGCGTCGGTGCCACCTTCAAAAAAAAAAATCAACAAATATAAAAAATGTCAATTTTAAAACAGTTTTTTATTCAGAGATTTGACAATTCTAAGTTCTAACCTTATTCCATTACGATCACCAGAAACTTCGGCGTCAGTGCCACCTTCCCAAAAAATCAACAAATATAAAAAAATGCCAATTTTAAATCAGTTTTTTCTTCAGAGATTCAACAATTCTAACCTCTTTGAAGTGGGTGATGTTGAGATGGTAGAGCGATCTACGTTGGTGATCTCTCTTGCTATATTCTCGGCCGCTCAAATTAAAAAAACGAAAATAAATACTCAAAATCATATCTGGAAGAATTATTGAATTATTGAGAAAATCAGGTTGGTAAAATCAGCTGCCGAAGGAAATATCTTGTCTAAATTTTGCACGACAAACATCATTAACAATCCATAATTATAACAAAATAACATTGAAATTAAAAAAGAAGAAGAACGAAGCCTCGTCTTTCACTGAATCTGCCGAAGTTGCAGATCCTCTCAAAGAGCTTCCAGTTGACAGCGTACTCAATCACGATATTTGGATGCGTTGGCGTCAACACCACCTAAAAAAAAATCATGAACAAAAAATATCACGAAACTGCAATATATATATATATATATATATATATATATATATATATATATATATATATATATTTGGGAATAAGGGTAAATTTTATTCCACGAACATCTCAGTAAAAGTATTACAATACACTATCCTCCCACCTCTCCTGCCCCGGTTAAGGGGCCATTACAGATACATCGAATTCTAAATTATGTAGAATTCCTACAGGAGAGGTTATCAGTCCCTCGAAGATACGCGTGTTACGTTCTCGCCAAACGTGCCAGACCGATGCTGCAAGGCGGACTCTGGAGTGTTTATGTTAAGGAAACTTGACTTTGGAGTGGATGATAATGAGATTTGGGGTTAGTGTTTATGTTAATTGAATAAAGAGAACAAATACATTTATTCTGAGAAAGACAATACACAAAAACTCAAGTAAATTCTTAACATCTTCAATGAATAAAATTTTGATAGTATATGAATTTGTAAATTCAATCAAACCTTGGCTATGAAACCTATTGGTCCTAATTGCGATAGAAAACAAGTCACCAAAATAGAACTAGTCCTGACGAAATCCTAATAATATAACTAATTATAGAAATCAACCATGTCCATCATATACATAACTAACAACCGTCTACAACAGTGTGCATAACTAATTCAAACAAATGCATGGGAATAACCCAAAAATCCACAAATCCAACGGCCTCTGTCCTCCGCTCCTCGACAGTATTCAATACAATTCGATCAAATACGGTTTAGAGATTATGCAATGCCGTTCGGTTTCGTTCATGCAGTTTGCGTTGATATTGCAATTTTGGACTAATGATTCAGTTGAACCGAATTGATCAAATGCACACCCCCATTGAACCAGATAGCATGATTTGTCTTATTGTTGTCTTATATAATTTTAATATCAACTGTATTTGAGATCATCAGACACTCCAAAAGTGGTCTTGCATTCCAATTTTAATTCTATGGACAACATCTTTTCAATCTCTCGATGAATTATTGATCATAATTCATAAATGCGGAAAGCTATCAGTTCTAGGTGTTTGTCCGTCAATATGTACTCCCTCATTTTATTTCACTTTTGGTTGCTAGGTATCTGTCCGTCAATATATACTCCCTCATTTTCTATGTTGTATTGGGCGCTAGGCGAGGCGAGGCGAGACCATGCCCGCCTCGCCTAGGCGCGCCTAGGCGTCCGCCCAGATTTCTGGGTCTCTAAACCTGTGTAAACATTGTAGGCAGCAGCAGTAGCAAAAGTCAGCAGCAATAGTAGCATAAGGCCGCAACAATAGTAGCAGAAGACTGCAGCAGCAGTAGCAGATTGCAATAAGAGGGAGAAGACAATAGTAGCAGTAGCAAAAGGCAACAATAGCAGTAGCAGAAGGCAGCAAATAACATCAATTTTTACAATAGCACCTCAACAATAATAACCCTAAAGCCCAAAAAAAATATTAGTAAAAAGTCCATAGCCCATCCTGAGATCCACCGCCTAGGCGCCCGCAGTTGTCTCCCCTGGACGAACCTGGGCGCCCGCCTAGGCGCGCCGAGGCGGCCCTCGCCTTACACTGCAGTAAAATATGCAGGTCGAGGCGACCTGTTCAAATCAGGCGAGCCTAGGCCGCCTAGGCGCGCCTAGGCGTCGCCCGTAACAACATAGCTCATTTTATTTCACTTTTGGTTGAAGTTATATTCCCTATTGTCTATTTTCGTCATACCAATCTTAAATTCATAGATTCCAAAGGTTTTGTTCAAAATTGTAGTGTAGATTCTAGTTGTTCTCTAACCCCATTCAATAGGTCTATCAACAAACAACATGCAGCATAGAACTCCGATATGGAAGTCCATCAGTAATGACAAAATGGTGATCCTTGATGTAAACTAATGCTAATAGAAAATTATATGGTCTCTCAATGGGTATATATCCTTCATAATCTCAATATAACCAGTTCTGTCTTGTTTCTTATCTGAAAGCCACCACAATATATTTCTAGGTACTCCATCATATGATCATACAATCTTTAAACCATATGTAGACGTCTCTTTTCTCTAAATTTTCGTTAATATTCTTAGTAAATGGCTTCCATAATAGATCTTCTCGACATAAAATCAGATTGGTTCTCTAAATTTTTTTTTTCTTAGACTTTGCTCACTTACTCTCCCGAAATTTCATGGTATGACTTATAAGCTTGATTCCTTAATAGCTATTTCAATTATGTATCTCTCTTTTGTTTTTATATGTAGATATTATCATAGTTCTCCAATCATTAGGAAATTTCCTAAGTCGTTAGGATTTGGTGTTGGTTGAATAAATTAGTTAGTCATATCAAACATTACTCTTCTAAATATTTTCATACCTCAATAGAAGTATCATCAGATGCTAAAACTTTTCCAGTTTTTATTTTATTTTTTAAAGGTTCCTTAATTTCTGAATTACTAATTTTACAGCAATAACAATATGACCTATAATGAACTACTTATTGTATGAGTATGGTGGACAGTCGATGACCATAAGTTCTGTAGAAAATAATTGTTGTGTATTTTATTGATTGGCTACTCCACTACTTATAGGGAGTCTAGCTCCTCTTCATAATACATTTTCCAATATGGAAGTAAGTCCCTTATTAGTTCTCAACACTCCCCCTCAAGATGGACGATAGATATTAATCATTCCCATCTTGTTACATAGCTTCGACAGACTTAATAAACTAAGACCCTTAGTCAGACAGTCTGCCACTTGTTCTTCTGAGCGAACATGATCAATCTTCAGTATCCCTTGTTCCAGCTTTTCTTTGATGAAGAATCGATCTATCTCGATGTGCTTCGTTCTGTCTTGCTGAACTGGATTGTTAGCTATACTTATTGCAGCTTGACTATCGCTCAGAAGACGTAACAGTGCTCCCTTGTCCAGCTTCAACTCTGTCAGCAACGCTTTCACCCACAGCAACTCCGACACTCCTAAAGCCATTGCTCTGTATTCTGCTTCAGCTGTAGACCGTGCTACCACTGACTGTTTCTTGCTTCTCCATGAGACCAAGTTTCCTCCTACAAAGACACAATATCCCGTGGTAGACCTTCTATCGTCTATGCAGCCCGCCAGTCTGTATCGCAGTATCCCTCAACTTCTATACATCCATTCTTCTTGAACCATAGCCCTTTCCCCGGCGTCCCGTTCAGATATTTTAAGATCTGAAACACTTCATCCATATGACCCGTTCTTGGATCATGCATGTAGCGACGTACTACACTCACCGCAAATGAGATATCAGGGCGAGTGTGCCCCAGATAAATCAATCTCCCTACAAGTCGTTGATATCTTTCACGATCAACTAGCTCTCCTATTTCTGCTCCCAACTTGCACTTCTTGTCAATTGGAGTGACTGCTGCTTTGCATCCCAGCATCCCTGTCTCCTTCAGCAGATCTAGTACGTATTTTCTCTGTGAGAGAACAATTTCTTGTTCGCCTTCACACACCTCGATACCTAGAAAGTACCTCATCACTCCTAAATCTTTCACCTCAAACTCCTTCGCGAGTTTTGACTTTAGCTTAGCGATCTCGACTTCATCATTACCTGTGATTACTATATCATCTAAGTATACAGCAAGTATAGTGATGTGGCCTCTTGCATGCTGAAGAAAGACCGTATGATCTGCATTTGCTTGATGGTATCTCATGCCTGTAACAGTCTTTCTGAATCTGTCAAATCAGGCTTGAGGAGATTGCTTGAGTCCATATAGCGATTTTTTTAGTTTGCACACTTTTCCATGCGATGTCCCTCCGTCTGATTCTGTAGCGTAGCACCCTGGCGGGAGTTCCATGTACACTTCTTCTTGTAGGTCCCAATGAAGAAAGGCATTCTTCACATCTAACTGGTATAGCTTCCACCCATAGTTTGCTGCAATGGAGACCAGAGTTCTTACGGTGCTCATTTTTGCTACTGGAGCAAACGTCTCATCATAGTCGATGCCATATGATTGTGTGTATCCTTTAGCAACCAACCTTGCCTTGTATCGTTCCACTTTTCCTTCTGACGTCTCCTTTACTATGTACACCCATTTGCATCCCACAGTTTTTTTCCCTTTGGGTAATGGAACCAGCTCCCACGTCTTATTTTTCTTCAGTGTCCCAAGTTCTTCCATCA
Organism: Iris pallida; assembly: GCA_029216955.1. Classification (NCBI taxonomy): domain Eukaryota; kingdom Viridiplantae; phylum Streptophyta; class Magnoliopsida; order Asparagales; family Iridaceae; genus Iris; species Iris pallida. The sequence goes on from JANAVB010028398.1 coordinate 2,858,487, forward strand.
TTGCCAAGGTTGTAAAAATCGCTAGTCGGCCGCTAGTCGGTTCGTGGGGAGTACGGATTAATCGGACTCCTCGGGGACTAGTCGGATTAGTCGGTTTAAATTTTTTAATGAATATATATATATATATATATATATATATATATATATATATATATATATATATGTAATATGTTATAAAAATATTTTAAAAAATAATATGTTAATTGTTGAACTTTTAATTATCGCAGACTACAGTGCATTTTCTTATTCATTATTTTGCATAAATTTCTATTTCGATAAATATTTAAATAATATGTTAACAACTTACTATTTTGCACGGAGAGTTACAGCCGCAATAGCAAGCAAACGAAAAAAAATAACAAGCAAAAATTAAAAAAAGAGCCACAACAAGCAAAGAGAACAAAGCAAAAGTAAAAATAAAAAAGAGTAGGCTAGTCACTTTTTTCAAAAATAGAAAAAGACAGCAACAAAGTAAAGAGTCGACGACGGCTGCCTTGACGAAGTCGATGGCAGCCCAGACTAGTACCAATTTAGCTAATTTTTGGATGGACCAGCCCCTAATCGAGTCGACGGTGGCCGACAAGTGACTAGTCGGGGACTAGCCCCTAGTCGAGTCGGCGGCAGCCGACTAGCGACTAGTCGGGGACTAGTCGGCCGCCTAGAGGGATTTTTACAACACTGATCATTGCAGCTTTCCACCTTGGATCTTTCTTTGCTTCCTGCCAACTTTTAGGCAACGAAGTAGAGTCTAATGATGCAATGAAGGCTCGATAATTCGAAGAAATGTTAGAATAAGACAGGTAGTTGGCAATATCATGTTCATAATCATCAAAACGACTAGGAGCCTTACCCGCATTGATGCGAGAAGATCTCCTTAAGGGAGCAATAGGTGGTGGAGAGATCATACCATCAGATTCAGAGAGATCCGCATCAGAATTAGATTGATTCAGTGCGGGGGCAACATCTTCAAGAGTTGGAGCAGGAGTAGACGAGGGACTTGGTACAGTAGGCACAGGGCACGGTAAATGCACAGTACTGGACTTCTGCTGTCTCCTTCTGTAGATTTGGAGCTCCTTTTCCATTGTCTGCTGCTCCCACTGTTTAACATATGTATCTTATTCATCTTCTGTATCGGAGTCACTGCTTTCTCCCCCTTTCGTCCAGTTTTTCACGACCGGGCATAGGACCGATCCGACCACCACAGATGGGCTTATTTTCTCCCCCTCACATCGAACACCCTCTGTGTTAGGTGTGTCATCAAACGCTGAACCGTCATCCGAACCATAATACGGTTCCAGTTCTCTGAATGTAACGTCCATGCTTACAAACATCTTCCGCTCAACTGGGCTCCAACATGAGTATCCCTTCTGAGTTGCCGTGTACCCGACAAAGACACATTTAACCGCTCTAGGATCCAGTTTGTCAATTCCTGGCCTATTATCTTGGACAAAACATACACGTCCAAATACTTTCGGTGGAACAATGTACGTGGTTGCACCAGTAAGCATCTCCAATGGTGTCTTCCAGTCCAATACCTGAGATGGCATTCTGTTGATGAGATAAGAGGCCGTTAACACCGCCTGCCCCCATAAGTGTTTCGGGACATTCATAGCCAGCATCATTGTCCGTGCGACCTCCAGCAGGTGTCTGTTTTTCCGTTTGACCATACCATTTTGTGCCGGTGTATAGGCACATGAAGTTTGGTGTAGTATTCCATGAGTGGATAAATACTCAGCAACCTTCTTATTTGTATACTCCGTCCCATTGTCAGATCGTAAGCACTTAATTTTAGTGCCATATTGTGTTTCTAACCGGTGATGAAAGTCTCGAAACGCCTTAAAGACATCACTTTTATTCTTCATAAGGTAGACCCATGTCACGCGAATATAACAATCAATAAAAGTGAGAACCATCGAAAACCGTTAATACCGGTTGTAGGACAAGGGCCCCATACGTCCGAATGTATCATATCAAATGCAGCTGAATTTCTACTTCCTGAATTCACATACGTGCTTCTGGTATGTTTACCCAACTCATATGCATTACAAAATAACTTCTCTTTATTAGCCCTTTGGTATAAGGACGGATACATTCGACTAATAATTTTAAAAGAAAAATGACCGGCACGCTGGTGGTGGAGTAGCAATTCATCTTCTACACTGCGCTGTGAATCTTCCGGTGGTGTATCTGCTACCAGAGATGCCAATGCTTTGTCCAGTCCAGTCCTGTCCAAGTACCACAGCCCCTTATACCATGTGCCAGTCCTTAGTCGTCGTCCTGTCCCCTTCTTCTGAAAAGTCACCGTAGGAATGTCAAAGAAAACAGTACAGTTAAGATCAAGAATAATGGCACTAATAGAAAGAAGATTGACAGAAAAAGACGGAGCATGTAAGACATTGGTGAGAGTGAGAGAAGGGGTGCATGCGACAGTGCCTTTACCCATGACATGGCTGGAGTTACCATCAGCAGTCTGAATGTTCTCCGGCGTCGGTTGGTGAGTATAGTCCTGGAACTCACCGCGGGACCCCGTGACATGGCGAGATGCCCCAGAGTCCATAATCCAACCTGGTTGGTGGACAACTGCTGCAAGAGCACGCGCTGGAATACCTGTGCTGGTTTGGACAAAGCAAGTGATGTGATCCCCCGAGGTAGATGACGCCCCATGACTGCCGTCCGAACCCAGCTTCGTGCTGCGTAACCTCGCGAGGAACTCCTTCTCAAGATGGGTTAACTCAGACAGGTGATTTTCTCTTCCTTCCTCCGCCAGATTAGCTTTGTGTCCTCCAGAATAATTTTCCCTTCTGCCAGCATAACTGCCTCTACTACCTCGACGTCCTTCGCGGCCCCGTCCACGATCACTCGACTGACTTTGTAGGGATTTTGGACAAAATCTGATGTAATGTCCTGAGTCACCACAGTTGTGACAAACACCGGCCACAGAGGGAGGCTGATTGAAGGCGGCAAGGGCAGACTTGTCAACAGCGGCTTGCTCCCCCTGGAAATAGCCCTTGTTGGACATCAACTTCAATCGAGCCTCTTCTTGTGCCATGACAGCTATGGCTTCTTCTAAGGTTGGAAGTATGGGCTGTGCTAGGAGTACATTCCTTCTATGCTCAAACACAGGGTTAAGACCCTTCAAGAACTTCATCGTCCATTGTCGCGAAATATCATCCAAGAACTTTTGGAAATGTTTCGCAAATGCTGGTTCGACTTGTGCATCTTCCATCCCAAGAGGATCATAGTGATCCAGATCAGACCAGTACTTCTTCAACAGTGCTGCATACTCAGAGATGGTACGGTCGTCCTGGGCCATCCTATCAAGTTCATCCTGCAGTTGGAAGACCCGCATAGGATTGCCTGAGCCTGAGTACATATCCTTCAAAGTCCGTCATATATCAGCAGCAGCCTCCATCGCCTCTACATTGTCCGATACCTGGTCGGTCAAGGAGGCTGTCAACCATCCAGCCACAACATTGTTGACAATTTCCCAAATATCAAACTCCTTTGAGGAGGGATCATCTGGCGCCTTGGTTTGGCCATTGACGTAGCCAACCAAGCCTCGTCCCTTCAGCGTCTGCATTGTCTGCCGTGACCAGTTCAAGTAGTTGGACGTTCCTTCCAACTTCGTCTCCAGCTTGTCCAACTTTCCCATTTTGTAGGGTGATGGATCCACATCAGTATGGATCACACGTGGGGTTGCCTCGGTTAATCTCTTTGATAAAATATCATCAACCAAGACCTTCATCTCTTCTGCTGTCAGTTTACCACTGATCGAATCCATGGCGGCTTCAACTGTGAGTCGTCGTTGTCGTTGTCTTCGTCGGCTTCGTCGTCGGCGGCGGCTTCGTCGGCTTCGTCGTCGTCGTCTTTATGTAAAGTCTTCAACAGAGACCTTACGAATGCACCGTTAACGTGGCCAACACCGGCGCGCACATGTAGATCCTAATTTGCAGATCGAGAACGGAAAAACAAATAAAGCATTTTGTAATTCCGGAGGGCGTAATCTAGGAACAGATGGTGCAAATAAAGCATTTGACGTCCATCTGTCTTCGAATAACCGTCCACATAATCTCTCTCGCAAATTAGGGTTTTTTTTTCGTTTTGAAAAAAAGGGGGGTGGGTCGGTAGCAGTTGGGGTCGGAAGAGGGGGGGGGGGGGGGGGGCGTGGGGGGGGGGGTGTTCGGCGGCCGGGGGGGGGGGGGTGGGTGGGGGGGGGGGTGGGTTTGCCGGGTTGGGGAAGGGGTGGGGAATTTTTTTTTTTTTTTTTTTTTTTTTGTGGTTATGGCTCTGATACCATGTAGAGAATAATTGTTGTGTATTTTATTGATTGGCTACTCCACTACTTATAGGGAGTCTAGCTCCTCTTCATACTACATTTTCCAATGTGGGACTAAGTCCCTTATTAGTTCTCAACAAGTTCACTAAAAAGAACACAAATCCTGAATGGAGCCTGATACCAAACTATGAAGAACCAATGCAAGCACACGAACATGAGAACTAAATGATAGCAATAACAAAGTACAAATTAAGATGCAGATTATAAGTTCACTAAAATGAAACAAATCCTGAATGGAGCCTGATACCAAACTATGAAAGAACCACTGCAAGTGCACGAACATGAGAACTAAATGATAGCAATAACAAAGTACAAATTAAGATGCAGATTTTGAAGGGTTAATGAAGGTGCTTTAGTGGCAAACCATTAGGAAACCCTCCAACCACCATATAGACAGAGAAGTCTCAAGTTGTGATGAATCTTCAAGAATCGAGAAGGATGCTAAGAAGGATTGAATATATATAAAGTAGAGGAAAAGGAAGAAAAAAGAATGAGAAAGCCTAAAATAAAATTCTGCATGCACCATAGTATGAAGAAAAAGGGTAATGCATACCCTTGACAATGAAGCCCCAATTGAAGGTTTTAAACTGTTGCACAGCCAGCAGAAAAAATACGGAGGTGAAAGAATAACTGGAGCTCATGGAGGAAGACTAGATAGAAGTGCTCACAGGTCTGAAGCAACCTTTAGTCTGCCGTCCGAAACCAATTACTTTCAGATCGGAATTTTATGGTTCAAAGCTGCCGAAACCACTGAAACCGACTAATTCTAACCACCGACACCCAAATACCTTTAGGAAGGGTTTGAAGCTGATAGTGAAGCCAAGGTTGTTGAGCCTTGGCGTGAAGAAGGGAGAATGTTGAAACCTTGGGTTTCACCAGTGGATGGGTATGTTACTACAACTATGATATAGGATCTGCTTACCTATAGTTGGGCTTTATTCTAGTGATACAGAGGTAACCATGTCAGGGTGTGAGGGCAGGAGAGATGATCGTCAATTCCATGAGATTGGAGAAAGGATTCAAAAAACTTTGCTGCAGTGTTCCCGCCTCCATCTGTTCTTAGACATTTAATTTCAGTGCCAAATTTGGTTTCGACTTTTTGTTTAAAATCAAAGAAAATTTTAAAACATCAGCTTTACTAGTGGGAATAAACACCCAGGCATATCGAGAGAAGTCATCCACAAAGTTAATATAGTATTTGAAGCCAAACAGAGATACTACAGGGGAAGGCCCCCATACATAGAATGCAATAGTTCTAAAGGAGCACGGGCCCAAGAAGTAGAAAGAGGGAAAGGAAGTTTATGAATTTTTTCCTTGGTTACATGCTCTACAAAGTGCTTTATTGGGAGCAAACTGCTGAAATATGAAATAACATAGGGTGCTAGGCCTGGGCCGGTCAGAGAATTCTCAGAGCCTAGGGCTGGGTTTGAAAATGGGGCCTCCTGAACGGGTAAATGGAAAACATCCTATTTTTTTAAATGAATTTTATGGATTTTTTTTTTCTTGGATACCAACTTTATCGATCAATTTAACAAATGCAATCTTCTACAAGAAATAACAAATAAAAAGGTGGTAAAATGTAACTAGTTGAGTAACCTTACTGACGTTTTTTCTAACAGTCAAACATGGCATATAAAAACAAGATCATTTGGAGATAAAAGGATAAAGTAATTGTTAGAATAATAAAAGATATTTGAAAAAAAAAAAGTTATTTGGTCTCGTGGTAATGGCTCTATCAATGTATTTCTTGATCTATGGTTCGAACCATGTTATTGTCGTTTTGGTTACTAAAGATTACTTTGTATATGTGGGAGTACGTCCTTTTTGGACTGTCTTTCTACTAGAGTCATTATTACGAGTACTACTTAAGTGGGTCTAGAGCCTGTTTGGATCTTCCTATTGCAAATGTTGGCTGGGATAGTAAGTAACCTTGGGTTCTGTTTGGAGGCCTTGCTGATTAAGGGGTCGGGACGGTCGTCCAACTCGCCCACTCTCTGGGAGGGTGGGTGATTAGTACTTATTTGATGAAGCACATGTGCATTGGGATGACCTAACCGTTGATGCCAAATGGAGGATGATGGAGAGTTGCCGAGTAAAGCAATGACCGAAGACGAGACCACTTTGAGGAGGCGGATCAATGGGATGATTATAGAGGCCATTACTAGATAGAGCCTGGAATAGAATTGTCTCCGTACGAGTATCCTTGGCATAGAAATGGGTGGAGCAAAATGTTAGAGAGCAGTTGTAGTTGGGTTTTTTTAGAATGATTTGATACCATCTGTAGAAAATAATGGTTGGATGATTTTATTGATGGACTACTTCACTACTTATAGGGAGTCTAGCTCCTCTACATACTACATATTCCAATGTGGGACTAAAAGTCCCTTATTGATTCTCAACACTCCCCCTCAAGTGGGCGATAGATATTGATCATCCCCATCTTGTTACATAGCTTCGACAGACTTAATGAACTAAGACCCTTAGTCAGACAGTCTGCAACTTGTTCTTCTGAGCGGACATGGTCAATCTTCAGTATCCCTTGTTCCAGCTTTTCCTTGATGAAGAATCGATCAATCTCGATGTGCTTCGTTCTCTCGTGCTGAACTGGATTGTTAGCTATACTTATTGCAGCTTGACTATCGCTCAGAAGACGCAATGGTGCTCCCTTATCCAGCTTCAACTCTGTCAGCAATGCTTTCACCCACAGCAACTCTGACACTCCCAGAGCCATTGTTCTGTATTCTGCTTCAGCTGTCGACCGTGCTACCACTGACTGTTTCTTGCTTCTCCATGAGACCAGATTTCCTCCTACAAAAATACAGTATCCCGTGGTAGACCTTCTGTCGTCTATGCAGCTCGTCCAGTCTGCATCACAGTATCCCTCAACTTCTATGCGTCCATTCTTCTTGAACCATAGCCCCTTTTCCGGCGTTCCTTTCAGATATCTCAAGATCTGAAATACTGCTTCCATATGACCTTTTCTTGGATCATACATGTAGTGACTCACTACACTCACCGCAAATGAGATATCAGGGCGAGTGTGTCCCAGATAAATCAATCTCCCTACAAGTCTTTGATATCTTTCACGATCAACAGGCTCTCCTGCTTCTGCTCCAAGCTTACTCTTCTGGTCAATTGGAGTAACGGCTGCTTTGCATCCCAGCATTCCTGTCTCCTTCAGCAGATCTAGTGCGTATTTTCTTTGTGATAGAACAATTCCCTGTTCGCCTTCACACACTTCGATACCTAGAAAGTACCTCATCGCTCCTAAATCCTTCACCTCAAACTCCTTCGCGAGTTTTGAGTTCAGCTTAGTGATCTCGACTTCATCATCACCTGTGATCACTATATCATCCACATATACAGCAAGTATAGTGATGTGGCCTCTTGCATGCTGGAGGAAAACCGTATGATCTGCATTTGTTTGACGGTATCCCATACCTGTAACAGCCTTTCTGAATCTGTCAAACCAGGTTCGAGGAGATTGCTTGAGCCCATATAGCGACTTCTTCAGTTTACACACCTTTCCTTGCGACGTCCCTCCGTCTGATTCCGTCGCGTAGCACCCTGGCGGGAGCTCCATGTATACTTCTTCTTGCAGGTCCCCATGAAGAAAGGCATTCTTCACATCCAACTGGTACAGCTTCCACCCATAGTTCGCTGCAATGGAGACCAAAGTTCTCACGGTGCTCATTTTTGCTACTGGGGCAAACGTCTCATCATAGTCTATGCCATATGACTGTGTGAATTCTTTTGCAACCAACCTCGCCTTGTACCGCTCTATTTTTCCTTCTGGCGTCTCTTTCACTGTGTACACCCATTTGCATCCCACAGCTTTCTTTCCTTTGGGTAATGGAACCAGCTCCCATGTCTTAGTTTTCTCCAGTGCCCCAAGTTCTTCCATTATTGCAGCTTTCCACCTTGGATCTTTCTTTGCTTCCTGCCAACACTTGGGCAACGAAGTAGAGTCTAACGATGCAATGAAGGCTCGATATTTCGAAGAAATGTTAGAATAAGACAAGAAGTTGGCAATGTCATGTTCGTAATCATCAAAACGAGCAGGAGCCTTACCCGCATTGATGCGAGAAGATCTCCTTAAGGGAGCAATAGGTGGTGGAGAGATCATACCATCCGAGTCGGAGAGATCCGCATCAGAATTCGAGTAATTCAGTGCGGGGGGTAACATCTTCAGGAGTTGGAGCAGGAGTAGACGAGGGACTTGGTACAGTAGGCACAGGGCACGGCATATGCACAGTACTGGACTTCTGTTGTCTCCTTCTGTAGACTTGGAGCTCCTTTTCCCTTGTCTGCTGCTCCCCCTGCGAAACATATGTATCTTCTTCTTCATTCTCTGTATCTGAGTCACTGTGCTCTCCCCCTTTCGTCCAGTTTTCTACAACCGGACACGGAACCGATCCGACGACCACATTTGGGCTTATTATCTCCCCCTCACATCGAACACCATCTGTGTTAGGTGTGTCACCAAATGCCGAACCTTCATCCGAACCATAGTATGGTTCGAGTTCTCTGAATGTAACGTCCATGCTTACAAACATCTTCCGCTCGACTGGACTCCAACAGGCATATCCCTTCTGAGTCGTCGTGTAACCGACAAAGACACATTTAACTGTCCTAGGATCCAGTTTGCCAACGCCTGGCCTATTATCTTGGACAAAGCACACACATCCAAAAACTTTCGGTGGAACAGTGTATGTAGTTGCCCCAGTAAGCATCTCCAACGGTGTCTTCCAGTCCAATACTTGAGATGACAGTCTGTTGATGAGATAAGAGGCCGTCAATATAGCCTGCCCCCATAAGTGTTTCGGGACATTCATAGCCAGCATCATCGTCCGTGCGACTTCCAGCAGGTGTCTGTTCTTTCGTTCAGCCACACCATTTTGTTCCGGAGTATAAGCACATTAAGTTTGATGTAGTATTACATGAGTTGAAAAATACTCAGCAACCCGCTTATTAGTATACTCCGTCCCATTGTCAGACCGGAAACACTTAATTTTAGCGCCATATTGTGTTTCCACCCGTCGATGAAAGTCCCGAAAGGCCTCAAGGACGTCACTTTTATTCTTCATAAGGTAGACCCATGTCACGCGGGTATAACAGTCAATAAAGGTGACGAACCAGCGAAAGCCGTTAATTCCGGTTGTAGGACAAGGGTCCCATACGTCCGAATGTATCATGTCAAAAGCAGCTGAACTCCTATTCTCCGAGTTCACATACGAGCTTCTGGTATGTTTTCCCAACGCACAAGCATTACAAAATAACTTCTCTTTATTAGCCCTTTGATATAAGGACGGATACAGTCGACTAATAACTTTAAAGGAGGAATGACCGATACGCTGGTGGTGGAGTAGCAAGTCGGCTTCAACACTGCGACAGGAAACTTCTGGTGGTGCGTCTGCTACCAAGGATGCCAATGCGTTGTCCAGTCCAGTCCTGTCTAAATACCACAGCCCCTTATGCCATGTCCCAGTCCCAAGCCGTCGTCCTGTCCCTTTCTCCTGAAAAGTCATCGTAGGAATGTCAATGGAAACAGTACAGTTAAGATCAAGTATAACGGCACTAATTGATAGAAGATTGACAGAAAAAGACGGAGCATGTAAGACATTGGTTAGAGTGATGGAAGGGGTGCATGCGACAGTGCCTTTACCCATTACAGGGCTGGATGTACCATCAGCGGTCTGAATACTCTCCGGCAATGGTAGGGGAGTATAGTCCTGAAACGCACCACAGAATCCCGTGACATGGCGAGATGCCCCAGAGTCTATAATCCATCCTGGCTGATGGACAGATGCAAGAGCACTTGCAGAATTACAGGTGCTGGTTTGGGCAAAGCAAGTGATGTGATCTCCCGAGGTAGAAAACGTCCCAGGACTGTCGGCCGAACCCAGCTTTGTGCCTCGCAACTTCTCAAGGAACTCCCGCTCAAGCGGGGTTATTTCAGCCAGTTGATGCTCTCCCCCTTCCTCCGCCAGATTTGCTTTGTGTCCGCCCCTTCTACCAGCATATCCTCCTCTACTACCACGTCGGCCTCCACGACCCCGTCCTCGATCATTAGACTGATTGCGCAAGAGTTTTGGACAAAATCGGATGTAATGTCCGGAGTTACCACAATTGTGGCAAACACCACCCACAGATGGAGGTTGATTGAAGGCAGCAAGGGCAGACTTTTCAACCGCGGCTTGCTCCCCCTGGTAGGAGCCCTTGTTGGGCATCAACTTCAGTCGAGCTTCTTCCTGTGTCATGACGGCTATAGCTTCTTCCAAGGTCGGAAGCGTGGGTTGGGATAGGAGAATATTCCGTCTCTGCTCAAATACATGGTGTAGTCCCTTCAGGAATTTCATCATACGCTGCCGCGAAATATAAGCCAGGAACGTCTGAAAGTACTTCGCGAATGCCGGTTCGATTTGTGCATCTTCCATCCCAAGAGGATCATAATGATCCAGATCAGACCAGTACTTCTTCAACAGGGCTGCGTACTCAGAGATGGTACGTTCGTCTTGGGCTACCCTATCGAGTTCATCTTGCAGTTGAAAGACTCGCATAGGGTTGCCTGAGCCGGAGTACATATCTTTTAGAGTTCGCCATATATCAGCAGCAGCCTCCATTACCTCGACATTGCCCGACACCTGGTCGGTTAATGAGGCAGTCAACCACCCAGCTACTACGTTGTTGACAATCTCCCAAACAGCAAACTCCTTTGCGGAGTGATCGGCTGGCGCCTTGGCTTGGCCAGTGACATAGCCAACCAAGCCACGTCCCTTCAGCGTCCGCATCGCCTGCCGCGACCACTTCAAGTAGTTGGACGTTCCTTCCAACTTCGTCTCCAGCTTCTCCAATTTCTCCATTTTCTAAGGTGACGGATCCACATCAGTATGGATCACACGTGCGGTTGCCTCGGTTAATCTCTTTGATAAGATATCATCAACCAAGGTCTTCATCTCTTCGACCGTCAGTTTGCCACTGATCGAATCCATGGCTTCGTCAACTGTGAACTCTAGTCGTCGTCTTCTTCGGCGTCTTCAACTTCGTCGTCTTCTTCGTCTTTGTCGTCTTCTTCGACGCCACAGACTTTACGAATGCGCTACTAGCTTGGCCAGCACCGGCGCGCGCATGTAAAGTGAACACGTCAGGACACCAGAGAAGACATGATCAGTCTCTGTAGAGATTCCGATGTGAAGAAGGAATAACAAATAAAGCATTTGTTAGTTCCAAACGGCGTAAGCGAAGATCAGAGTTGGTGCAAATAAAGCATTTGGCAGCCGTCTGTCTTTGAAATACGCCGTTTTTTTTTTTGTTTTTTTTTTCAGAAAAAAAAGGAAGGACGGCTAGGGTTTGTAGTAGATGGAAAGGCTAGGGTTAGACATGGTGGTGGCTAGGGTTAGGGTTTGGGAAGGGGGGTGGGTGCCGCTGGTGGTCGGGGGGGGGGGGGGGGGGAGGGGGGCTGCTGGTGGTCGCGGTGAGGGGGGGGGAATGGTAGGCGCTGCTGGGGTCGCGGGGGGGGGGGGGGGGGGTAGGCGCTGCTGGTGGAGGTCTGTAGGGGGGGGTCGGGGGGGGGGGGGGTGGGGGGGGGTCTGCGTGGGGGGTCCTGGGGGGGGGTTGGGGTGGTAGGCGCTGCTGGTGGAGGTCTGTAGAGGGGGTTCGGGGGGTTCGGGGGGGGGGGGGGGTCTGCGAGGGTGTGTCGGCGAGGGGGGGGGGGGGGGGTCGACTAGAAATTTTTTCTTTTTTGTGGAGAGAGAGAGAGAGAGTTATGGCTCTGATACCATGTAGAAAATAATGGTTGGATAATTTTATTGATGGACTACTTCACTACTTATAGGGAGTCTAGCTCCTCTACATACTACATATTCCGATGTGGGATTAAAAGTCCCTTATTGATTCTCAACACCATCTTTACCAGAGTGACCAAGAACATGCAGAGTGGTTTCACGGAGGAGGATTTTGATCTCCTCGCGGAGAACTGGTGCGTGTAGTTCTTCTGCAGTGACTTTGTCAGAACGCACATGTACGAAAGTTGAAAATGCGTCATAGTAAACCCCTTGAGAACTAGTGCATGATGTTCTTCTGCAGTGACTTTGTCAGAACGCACACGTACAAAAGTTGAAAATGCGCCATAGTCAGATGGTAAAACCTTCAGAACATGCATAACTTGATCTTGATTGTCCATTGGTGAGCCTGCAGCAGCAAGCCCGTCAACAAGCAGCAATGAACATGTCATCTTTCTTGAGACTGTGGAGCCGAGATTTCAACTGGCATCGTGTGGAAACGAGATGCAGGAGCGAGGCATCACAGGCATGTCTCAATCCTCCACAGGCGTACTCTATTTCAAACAGAGAGCTCTGGATTGTCGAGTGTCCTTGAATGTGAGTAAACAAGCTATGCTTCCTTCTATATATATACTCCTCTATTCGTACATTTTTAAAATTATCAAGAAATGATGAGCGCAAATTGATATCTGTATTCTTGAAGTACCAGTTGTTTTTTGTATAATTTGGCTGACCATTGTTCATGTTAACAAAGTGAGTTATGTGCAGAAGTTCCTTTGTATCAGTAAAATGTTAAGGTATATTTGCTCGCTCTCTACATTGTAACTGTGGATTTGTGGGAACCTGTCAAGTTGCTTCCGCGATTATTCAAAGTTGTTTCCGCGATTATTCAAATTTTTAGTCTGGTTTGTTAGCAAGAGAAATATGTGCACCATGGGCCTGCAGATGCGTACTAATATCACGGGTTCGATGTTGGAAACAAACAAGTGTGGCTGCAGCGGTGTTGTTGCACTTCAGGTTGATTGTTCTTTTGTGTAGGCTTGCTGCTTCTCTTGCTGTTCATTTATATCCAGACACTCAGCTTGACTCGGTCAGATTTATTTGGCAGTAGTGTGCAAACTGATTCTAAATACTCTTACAATTAGGGATTTCCTACGTTTCATATCACACTACACGTTCTGAGAAATATTTACCATCCGGAAAGAGGAAAAACCGTAATCTTTGTCTAAAGAAATGCGTTGAGAAAGGGCAGGTGTACAGAACCTTTCAACGGGATAGTGTTTTCCAAATCTCTCCAAATGGAATATGTTCTGAATATATATGTCATGGTTCCTTACTTCGACTTTGACATGGTACAAATATCTAAATTTTTATCCTTTAGATACTTTTTCAGACCTATTGCCGATACTAAGTAAAGTCTCAAATGTTTATCCATTTTTCATGATATTAAATAGATTGGTAGGCTTAGGTGATGAAGTCAGATCTAATTTGTGGTGAGCATTATTCGGTTTTAAACCGATAACCAAACCAATAAGAGATTCCGTGTCGGTTTTGAAAATACAAAAAAAAAAAATTGTTTTCGGTTTTGGGAATATGTTTGGGTCCAAAACCGACACGGAATAAAACTAACGCAATTATGTAAATACCTTCAATTTATGCAAATTTTATGAATGAAAATTTTATATTTTGATAACGACAGTTCTATGTATATGTTTTAACGGAAATTTTCATCTAAAGCATTAATATTATTATATATTGTATAGAAAGCACAAAATTTTAGGTAATTTCATTTGAGGTATCAGAACGCCCATCGGAAGGACGTTTTGCATATATATATTTTTTTTTACGTTTTATGTTCTGACGGCGTTAACGACGAGGGGGACGGAGATATATATATATATATATATATATATATATATATATATATATATATATATATATATATATATATATATATATATATATATATATTTATTGTCGAGCGTGTGAGCCAACTTTCTTGGTTTATGTATATAGATTATGAAGATGTTGAAAGATATTGTTTTTCTTGATTGGTTTAAATATTTAAACATTAAATGGTTATATTATCACAATACTAGAATTTCTAGTTCAAAAGAAATCACAATATTGTTCAGTCACAGTATTTAGACAAACTTTGTTTTGTTTATATTTCGTGACACTATAATTCTTTGATTCATTCAGACAATTAGTCACAAGAAAATAGTTAGTGAAATTGCAAATTCCTTTAAATCTAAGTTTTTAAAAGTTGAGATTAATTTGGGTACAAGCCGAAAGGGTCATTCTGTCAACCGGGCGTAAATAGCCCTAAGCGACACGGTATTTAAGCGTCCCCCTGTGGACCTCCGCTAGCTGGGAATCGGCCCCTACAGCTAACCCAAGTTGATCAAAACTTGATAAAATAAAGATTTGATAAGGTCAATTAGCAAAATTCACTTAAACTATTATTCTATCACTTTAGACTGTCATTTTGTAAAAATGACTTGTAAAGGTAAATCTTTAGAGCCAATGCTGAAAGTTATTGTATCTTACTTTATGTCATGATAGAGTCAGATGAATTTTTGCTCACTGTCCTAATGTCTATATCAACAATTAGTGAAATCACATATTTGTTAAATAATTGTGATGTCACCAAATCTGATTTAGAAAATAACTAAATCAGTCAAATCAGTTCAAGATTATATATTTTTAAGGATATTCTAGACTATAAAATTGTATCATATTAGATACTCTTATGTCATAGAAAATCATTTTAATACAATTGGGTAGCTGGCTCATATGACATCTAATCCAATTATGGATAATTTTTTCTCTATGAGGAGTTTTTATCTCTTTAGTTTATGTAAGAAGCATAGCTAAAGAGTATTATATACTGAGGAATGTTAGCTTCAGTTACATCTTGTACTGAAGTTGTATGACTCAGACTTTTATACTTTATATGATCAGCATATTTCTATATATGTTTTAAATTATGCTAAAAGCACGATCTTGTGATTTCTAAGATGAACAGGTACCTGCAGCTGCGTTTCAAGACATTAAAAGAGCTCTAAAATAAAAAAAATATAGTTCTTGACTATAAAGTCATAAAAGAACTTTACAGATCTCTTGACGAAGAGTCTGTTTACTCTTGACGAAGAGTTTATCTAGGAATTTAATCCTAGAATCATCGAGGGGGGTGGGGTTAAGCCCATAAGTAAGTCACCAGCAGTGGCAACCCAACCGAGTCTGACTGGAGATCCCAAGAAGCCGGTTCAATGGGTAGAAACAAGCTGGACTAAGGTGACTTTATGGAACACTGACTCGAGATTAAAATCTCATTAAAATAATGCCCAAGTGGCTGTACATGTGTACAATGATTCCCCATCCCTATGGTGACAGTGTTCCGGTGTGATTTGGTTAGGATGAGTTTTAAAACTCTTAATAGGTCCAAGCATGATTATGCAGGGTTGACTCCAATCACCAACCCTTGGAGGACTTACCTATGTGAGAGGTCGTGAAGGCCGCGACTATAGGACAGGACGATCCTAGACAACTCTCATGAATGTGGAAAAGTGCGCATGGCCAATAAAACGCGCCACCCGATAGACCCAAGAACCTCTAGCGTACTATGTGTGTTATTTTCTGAGTCTGGTTCAAGAAGTCTGATTCAAGGCATAGTCCATCAAGCACTTCTTCAGACAAAGACAATAGTCACTACGTGAGATTCAAGGCTGTAGTCCATCTCATCTATGCATAGTATATAATTGCCCAAAAATTCTCTACTTCTATTCTTTTGAATTATGTTATCTCTGTTTTCAAAAATTTGATTTTTGGGGGGGATTGTTGTATGATATGTCGAAAAAATCAAATTTCCTCCTAACCTTATTTTTACTCAATTCATTGGCTACTTAACTAGTCATTATATTCATGTTAAATGACTATTATTTGTTGTGTTGAATATGACTAGATTTATTAGCCTATTAAATCCTATTAACCCTTACCCTCTTTAGTTTTTTGTAACAACTAATTTATTAGCCTATTCAATAATTTTAAATAGTTTTTATTAGTTGGCTTTGGGTATGGTTTCCTCTAGATGTATATATATCTATCATGGTTGCTCTATAGAAAAAAAAAATATAGACATATAGAAAAATGACTAACAAAGTTCTTCATTTTTTCATCCTCCTACCTCCTTTCATTTCTATTCCAATCGTTTCTACTCTGGGCAAGAGCTAAGTCGGGGTCATTCTCCCGGAGTTGTGTGCAACAATGGGAAGCCGGTAGCAAGGGGGTTTTACCACTAGGAGGATTCGAGAGGAAGTCTGCACATAGACCTCGAATATTCTCTTAGGGCAATGCTTCGTGCATGACTTTCCCGTAGACCGGTAACTCTAATCTTTTGTTATATTGTTTACAGGAATCAAGGTATATTTTTATCTAACAGAATCCACGTCAGACGAAAACGTCCATCGGAAGGGCGTTTTCCTCTTTTTTTTTTGTTTTTTTTGCAACGACGGAAACCGAAAAGAACAAAAAATTAAAACATGAAAATACACAAAAATGCTAGAAAGAAGGAAACAAAAAAAAAAGAAGTATTAATTACACTCGACTGCAAATACACCAACACTTAATACATGAAAATACATAGAAATGGGAAGGGAATCTCGAATTATTTTTCTCATTTTTAATCTATCTGCTTATCTTTTTTTTTTTTTACAAACAACAAATAAAAATCTAACCAACACCAACACTTGATACATAAAAAATAAAAAAATAAAACCCTTACGAAAAGTACCTTTGGCAAAATAAAAATTAAAAAAATATAAATCAAACCCAATACGCCCTTCACATGGTCGTGTTTTCATACTTTTTTGCATTCAACTCCCTCCAAACCAACCATTTTTTACATATAGGTCCCTCCAATGCAAAAACAATGAGGGACCTATATGCAAGAACAGCTTTATTTTGTTGAATGCAAGGACAGCTTTATTACGTTGTTGAATGCAAGGACAGCTTTACTTTTTACATATAGGTCCCTTATGAAAAACAATGTTACATGTAGGTCACTTACGAAAAACAATGTTACATATAGGTCCCTTACATTTGAGGGACCTATATGCAAAAACAATGTTAAAAGAATAACAAATAATAAGAATAAAAAAAAAATACAAACTTCGTCAGACGTCAGTAGTAAAACGCCCTTAGGAAGGACGTTTTCTTCTGACACGTATATATTTCGGTAACGGAAAGTAACGGAGGCAACGGAGGATGGGAAATAAATAATTTTAAAAGAAGAACGCCCTTAGAAAGGGTGTTCTTGTGCTTTATATATAATTTTGAGAAATTTTATGCTCTGGGTGTAATTTTATAAATATTTAATGCTCTACGCGAAAATTTCCGATGTTTTAAACTACAATTTTTGTAATTTAACAACTAGGTCCAACTTTAACATATAAAAAATATATGTTTTAAAATTTATATTTTTGTAATATAATTTAATTACAATTCCAACTTTGGACCTGATCCACAACAAACCGGGCTGATTTCGGTTCGGTTTTGGTTATGGTTATTTCGGTTCGGTTTCGATTTTAGATTTTTAGAAGTTTGGCAAAACCGAATAAACCGAAAGTTCAACCCTAGATCTAATGGTCGGGAATTGTTACAAAGTGTTCCTGTACTCAATTCAGGAATCCTAATTGTTCCTATACACAATGCCATCCTTTCTTCCTAATTGTTCCTATACTCAATTCAGGAATCCAATATCTAGACCAACAAAGGATATAGATGTCTCATTATTGTCCTAGTTAGTGTCCAAAGAAACTTGGAAAAAGCAAGCATCACACAATACAATAGGCTACAGAATGGCATGCTAGTTGATAGTGTGGTAGTGTACTGGCTAAAATGAAATCATACCTATAGGACTTGGCTCTGGCGCACAATGAGATTCTAGTAATCTGGTGTAGCTAGGGATGGCAATGGGGTGGGTCGGAGGCGAGGATCATACCCCCAATTTCCGTCTCCGAGTAGTGTTCGAATTTCCGTCCCCGTCTCCATCCTCGGTCGGGTTTAAATTTTTATCCCCATCCCCGTCCCCGTTTAACAATGTACTTTTCTGTCCCCGTCCCATTAACACTTTTGGATCGAATGTTTTCGTCCCCGTATGTCGTCCCATTAATATTTTTCTGTATAGTATAAACTATTTCATTCCAATTTTTTTTTTTTACAAGACATGTTGATAAAACATTGCTTTAATAAAAATTATATCTAGTACTACATAGATCATGAACTCGTACAAATGTGTTGCACATATAAGTATAAGTAATCGGGGTCGGAGATTTATCGGGGCGGAGAGTATAATACCCATACCCGGCCCCGAGTACGATCGGAGATTTTGTTTAATCCCCATTCCCGTCCCCATCCCCGTTTCTATATCCCCAAACCCGTCCCCGTCGGGAAAAAAAAGTCGGGTCCCCATCGGATTCGGGGGAAGTTGCCATCCCTAGGTGTAGCCTTAGATGGTGCCAGAATTATTTTATTTATTTTATGGCATCATATAAATATTCCAAACTCATCCTCTCCTGCGTAAATATACATAATTTTATGCCTCTGTATAAAATTTTCTTTTGTCTATATACTCAATTGGTACGATGAAAGTTAATGTTGAAAGAGTATGCAAACTTGGAAAGTTCTCTTCTTACCATTAACATTTAGTCTAGAATTTGGAAATTTTCAAACCATTGGTCTAGAATTTGGAAAATTTTCAACCATTTGGTCTAGAACCATATTATATTCTTAGGTTAACTGCATTAACTATCCTTATTTTTTACACTTATTACACGGACTACTCCTGATTGTAAACACAGACACCCCATATAGTTTATATTTTCATACACTAATAACACTGACCACCCTTATTGTTAATAAAATTTATAAATGAGAGAAGTGGTCAGTGTAATTATTTTCGGAATATGAGTAGTCCATGTAATACTCATAAAATATAGGGGGTCAGTGTAATTAACCCTATATTATTTTTACCATTACCATTTAGTCTAGAATTTGTAACTTTTACAATCATTTGGTCTAGAACCATATTATATTTGTAGATTACAAAAGAAAGACACATTTGTTCTGTTAAATTCAACTATATAGAAAAAAAAGTTAAACAAATAATTTTTGAAGATATGTTTCTTATTGAGATTCTACCCCTACTTGATATGTTTCTTATTGAGATTATAGCCCTATCTTACTCTCCTACATTTTAGGTGAACTTTTCAATATGTATGATAAATATCATCCAATCAATATGTATGATTAATATCATTCAATCAGTAAGATATATTTTTTTTATTGAGATTCTAGCCCTATCTTACCCTCATACATTTTGGGTGAACATGTATGATAAATATCATTCAATCAGTAAAATGTGTTTCTTATTGAGATTCTACCCTATCTTACTCTCATACACTATAAGTGAACTTTTCAGTATATATGATAAATATCATTCAGTCAGTATAATATTACACATAAACTCTTATATATAATATAAGGTGTGGAAGAAATTTATTAGATAGAAAACTAAATAAAAACTAGAATAACTCCATAGAACTGACTAAATTATTCTCCCCCGAAAATATTTAATTTAATTTTGATAGAAGATTTATGGTAATTTTGATAGAAGATTTATGGTTAGAAATTTTAATAGAAGTAGAATTTATGGTTAGAAATATATGGAATTGAGATATTGGAGCTAAACTAAACATTAAATTAAGATAGAATATTATTGGTGAGGAATTAATGAAGAATGTCGCCGGCTAGCTTCCATGTTCCCAATAACCGTGAAGAAAGTAATGCCGAAAAAGTGTGGTTAGGAATTCACTTGTACAGTGTCCATGCGGATTATCCTTCTGCAGTGTCACGTATTATGCTTCGCAATGTCCCGGCAGATTATGCTTCAACAGAAGCATTATATTTCGTGACGAGTCGACGCGTGGCGAGGACGTGAGGGCAAGATCGTGTGCAGACCGAAGTGTTTGTTACATAGAAGTGTTGTTTCTAGTGTTGTGTTTCTTACAAAGAAGTGTTGTGTTTCGTAGACTATTTTCTATATTATAGGTAAACTTTTCAATATGTATGATAAATATCATTCAATCAGTAAGATATGTTTCTTATTGAAATTCTAACATTATCTTCATATATCTTTATATGTTTCTTATTGAGATTCTAGTCCTATCTGAACTTTTCAATATGTATGATAAATACCATTCAATCACTATAATATTACAAATAAACTCTTATATGAAATTTGTAAAATCAGAGAGAAATTTATTAAGTAGAAAACAAAATAAAAACTAGTCGAACTCGATAGAATAATTGACTAATTTATTCTCTCCAAAATATTTAGGCTTAATTGCTAATTGCTACCCTCAACTATCACACTTTTTCAAGTTGATACCCTAAACTTTTTTTCGTAACAGATTGATACCTCAACTATTTTTTTTTTCAACTTAATACCTAACATTTTAAAAAATCCCAAAATGTCCTTATCCCTTCCCTCCCTCCACCCCCTCCCCCACTCCGGCCACCCCCCTGCTAGCTCCGGCCGACCCCCCCCCCCTCCTTGCTTCCGGCCGACCTCCCCCCCCTCTTCGCTTCCGGGCCACCTCCTGCCCCCGCCTCCCGCTCCGCACCCCCCTTCCCAGCCCCCCTCCTCCCGCTGTCGAGCCCTAGGGAGAGGCGGGAGCGGGCGGACGGCCGGAGCGAGAGGGGGGGGGGGGGGATGGCCTGAAGCGAGCAGGGGGGGGTGGGGGGGGGGAGCTGCGGCCGGAGCTAGCAGAGGGGGGGGGGGGGGGGGGGCGAAGCTAGCACGGGGGAGGGGGGTTAGGGGTAGGGGCATTTTTGTCCAAAATAATATTCGGGTATCAAGTTGTTACAAAAACAAGTTTAGGGTATCAACTTGAAAAAGTGTGATAGTTGAGGGTAGCAATTAGCAATTAAGCCAAATATTTAATTTAATTTTGATAGAAGATGAATTTATGCTTTGAAATATATGGGGTTATGATGTTGGAGTTAAACTAAATATTAAATTGAAATATAATATTATTGTCGAGCAATTAAACTTAAACTCAATCGAAAGCCATAAAATAATTCTTCAAGCCAACTAATTCTGGTCGCGCCAGATCCCTATAATCTCATTGGACGCCATTTAAGATAGCGCCAAGTCCTATACACGCATTGAGCGTCATCTTAATGGCGCCAGACCTAATAATACACTAGGCGCCATATCCATGTTTGTGTAAATACTCCAAACTCATCATCTTCTTGTAAATATAACTAATTTTATCTCTCTATATAAAATTTTCTGTAACTAAATATGTTGCAATTGGGGAGCTCTAGATGTGAAGTGGGCTGGGCCTGGGCTGACCCAGCCCACATTTGATTGGGTTTGGTTTGGGCCAATCTGGTCTTGTGGGGTCGGGCCAACCCGGAGACCAAAAACCCAAACCTAGTCTTGACCGGTTTGGGTGTGGGCCGGGTTCGAACCGACTGATGTTTAAAAATATTGGCTTTGGCTCGGATTTGAGTTTGGGCCAATAATAATAATAATAATAATAATAGAAAAAGAAGAAAAATATTTAATGGAAATAAATGTTTTTATTTATTTTTATTTATTTGATAAATTGTATAGCATTTTTTTATATTAGAAAGGCTGAAAGAGTGAAAATATAAATTTTATCTTTAATTTGATCTTCGGTCTTCATGTACAACATTCCTCATTTCGAACTTTTTTTTAATGAATCATTGAGGACGTTCTTCGGATTTTTCAAATAAATTAATCTTACTCTATAAGACTTTGTCGTTTCATTCTTCAGCTTCTGTAGTGTCATCTATAACATGAGCTTGAAAGCTTCTATAGTGTCATCTATAACATGAGCTTGAAATTCCAGTTCACTACCGTCTGCACTTTTCATCTCTTAAGTGTTGAGTCTATTTTTTCATACAAATTTAATCTTGAACGCAAATACAGACTTCCAAAATCTATGGAGCATCCTATTTCTCTCTTATTGGTTAGCAATACTTCGTTGCTTAACATTCTCGAACCTACAGTACTAAAACAAAATGTCCTTAAAATATAGTTGTTGTAGAAGTATTTTGGTTATTTTTAACAAAATGATCAAAATATCTATGATCAATCTACCCTTATATAATACCCTCCAAATGATCAATCTACCCTTATATAATAGTTGTTCGGGGTATTTGACAAAAACACCTTTCTAACGGCTAAGAAAATTCGGACCTGGCAAAGAAAATTCGACCAGACTCGGTTCGGACTAGGTCATGTGGGGAGTAAACAAAGTCCGACCTGAAAATTAAATTTGGTTTCTTTTCCAAAATGCAATATATATTTGCCCATATTTAAATATTACAAATATAAGTTGGAAATTTGCAAAAGTTTATTTGAAAATATTTTTGTTACAAAAATTTGGAAATTAGAAAAACTTACAAGTATGCTTATGGTTAGCCGTTGGTGGAGTTGGGGTGGGGGGAAGAAAAAGGGAGCAAGCTGTGATTATTTGATTCTGTTTTTTTGTGTGTAATCTATTCATCATCCCGTATATTTCAATATATTTGTAATTTTATTTTAACTACTTATATGTTTTATTGAACACTATACTATATCATTTTTTTTAATTTACTTGTGTGTAATTTACTTGTTGCTGCAGTTGATTTGTAATTTTATTCTGAGTACTTCTAGTCTCTAGAGGTTCTTTATTCGTACAGTCGTACAGGATCTTCAAAATCTCATGATTATGATTATATTACAATTATGATTATATTATAGTGTACCAAACGATGTCTTGGGTCCGTTTGGATAGTCTTTCTGAAATTTTATTCTAAAAACAGTTTTCTGAGAGTAAGTTATAAAGCTGTTTCCTGAGTATAGAATTTCTAATTTTGCGTTTGGTTACTTTCATCTGGAAAATAATTTTTAAAAATAAATTTTGAAGATTTTGTTTGGTAAAATATTTTTAGAAACTATTTTTTTAACTGTGTTCCTGTGTCCATTTTGTATCCCTGTGTCCAACAAATTTTTTTGAAGGTGGAGGAGGCACGGGGAGGGGCCGGCGGCGGCAAGAAGAGGAGTGCCAGGACCTCGTCCTCCTCCGACGCCACCGCCGAGCAGTGCCAGGACCGCCGCCCCACCCTCGCGGCCTCGTCCTCCTCCGACGCCACCGCCGAGGAGTGCCAGGACCGCCGCCCCACCCCTCGCGGCCTCGTCCTCCTCCGTCCGCCGAGGAGCAAGAATAAGCTGAGCGGAGAAGCAAAGACAAATAAATAAATAAATAATGGCGGCCTTTCGCTTCTTCGCGGTGCTCCTTCTCGCCCTCCTAGCTACCGCCTACGCCTCGACGAAGACGATCGAAGAGACTTGCGAGAAGGCGACGCGGGGCTCGGAGTACTACGGCTACTGCGTCTCCACGCTCAAGTCCGCCGCCGGCACCGAGGGCGCGGACGTGCTGGGGCTGGCGCTGGTGGCGACGGAGCTGTCCAAGGAGAACTTCAACGGGAACGTGGCGAGGATCCAGGAGCTGCTGAAGGGCAGCGGGGGGCTGGACGTGGTCTCCGAGAGGAAGGAGTAGCTGAGAAGGAGGAGGAGCGGGTGAGAAGGAGAGGGAGAGGGTTGAGATAATGAGGGAGGAGAGAGAAACGAGAGAGTGCTTTGGGGGGGGGGGGGGGGGGGGGGGATGTGGGGTGTGGGGCCCACTCTTTTCACCGCTGAAATCAGAGAGTGCTTTGGGAAAACAGATTTTTTCTGTTCTCTGAAATCAGAGTTATAACTCTGATTTCAAAAAAAAATTCGGAAACGAAATTTTAAACATTCGGCTGCCAAACAAGTTTTTCCGTGGTTTTCGAGTTTAAAAGTAGAAAACTGCTTTTAAACTTATAAGCAAACAGGCCCTGTCTTTCCGACATTGTTATGACCTGAACTCTGAGTGAGTAAAAATTTGAAATCACAAATCCTCACTCATTACGAAGGAAGAAGAAAGAAATTTCTATAGTAGAATTAAAAAAAAAAAAAAAACTTCTCCTGGTTTCTATTCCAATTCTTATTCTAGTTGGTGCTGACGTAGCAAAGATAATTTCAATGAAGATTTTTATGTGCAACCATAAGGGTCACTCAAGTTTGGCTTACTTGTAAATTTAGTGATCTATTCCTTGATTTCATCCAAATGAACTTACTTTTGTATCTAAATAAAAATGCAGCATCTATGCAAACACCCAAACTACAACTAAGAGCATCATTAGTAGTTGGGACTCTCCAATGCAATTTGGAGCCCAAAATTTCAAAAAAAAAAGGTAAATGTAGAATGGGTTGGGTTTGTATGAGAATAGTAGAAAATGATAAAGTGAGCTCCGGTCCCAAAAATTGTGTGGTCAAAAATTAATGTAGGAAAAAAATAATATAAAGTTTAGAATCTAGAAAGTTGGGTTCCAAATTGGAACTTACTATTCTACAAAACGAGTTTTTACAATCTAGAATCTAGAAATTGGGAGGCCCAACCCTTAGCACCCATGGATGGGTTGGGACCGAAATTGTAAAAATTGGGACTAGAGATGAGACTTATTATTCTACAAAATGAGCTCCTACATTCTAAATCTAGAATCTAGAAAATGGGATGGGCCTTACTAATGATGCTCTAACAAAGCACTTGCGGGAGCAACTACAGCAAACATTAGCTCTAACTAATCAAAATACCAACAGTGAATCTAGCAGCAACTTTGTCATATGGACTGGTACTAGGGCTGTGCACAATTAAGGCAAACCGACCAAATCGAACCAAGTCAAACCGAACCGATTGGTTTTAAACCGAACCGATGGTTCGGTTGGTTTGGTTCGGCTTCAATTTTTTCAAAACCGACCGGTTCGGTTCGGAATATATATATATATATATATATATATATATATATATATATATATATATATATATATATATATATATATATATATATTTCACGGTTTAAAAAAAAAAAAAATATTTCACGGTTTGGTTATGCCAAAAACCGTCTAAACCGAACCGAACCGAACTTAATCCTTGTTAAATAATTAGGGTTGACCGGTTGGGTATGGGTTCATTGGGTTGTATTATACATGTTTGGTTCATTTATTCACATTACAACCATTTATCAAGTTAAAGTTGAAAGAGCGCGCTCTCTCTCTGTCTCTAGTCTCAAAGAGGAGTGCCGACGGCTCCTATTCTTTTCTAATTGCTCATGTGCACATGAAAGGGGCTTTTGGTTGAATGTATATAATTTTTTTATATATAATTGACATTTTTCTCCACCTGCAAAGCGCAAGTTGAATTGAAGCTGCTGAATTGTATTTACTGTTTCAAAGTGGAAGTTGACTGAGGTTTCACAAAAGAAAAAAACATACAGTCCATTTTTTATGTGATCAAAACCGACCAAGTCGAACCTATCCAAACCGAACCAAGTCGGTCGGTTTTAAAACCGAACCGACCATTTGGTTGGTTTGGTTTGGTTTTGTTTATTTTTAAACCGATTAACTTCGGTTAGACTTCGATTGGGACCAAATAGGTCGACCACCGACCGATGCACACCCCTAACTGGTACAACAGTTGTAGACTATCTGCATGTAACTTGGCTTGCACGCAACATCCAAGCTGTCCTTGAAATTGAATTATTTATGGCTAAATTACAATTTGATACTCTCAACTATCACACAGTTTTTCAACTTGATATCCTCAACTTTTATAGGTACTAACTTAATATTCTGGAAAAAAAATGGGACCAAATTGCCTATTTTTTCTCCTCCAACCCCTACCCCCTCTCTCTCTGGCTGTGGTTGGCAGTGGACGGCGGACGCGGGGACGCTCGGAGGCGCGGCGAACGAGGGCGCTGGGCAGGGCGCGATGAGTGGGGGAGCAGGGGCGCTGGGCAGAGCGCGACGGCGTGCGGGACAGTGCGCGACGGCGCTCGGGATAGCGAGGGGGGTGGGTGGGCAGGGGGGATGGTCGTCGGTCGGAGAGGGGGCGGGTGGGGGGGTGGTCGGAGGCGGGGGCGGGGAGGAGAGGGGGTCGCCGGTGGGGGAGTGAGGGTGCGGGACGGCCGCCTGGGGAGGGAAGGGGTGGGGGATTTAGCAGCCGGGGGGTGGGGGGTGGGTGGGGGGAGGTGAGGGAGTAATTTAGGAATAAAAAAATAAATTGGGTAAGTTAGAAATATAAGTTGAGATAGGATATTAAGTTAGTACGTATAAAAGTTTAGGATATCAAGTTTAAAAAAAGTGATAGTTGAGGGTACTAAGTTACAATTTAGCCATTATATATATATATATATATATATATATATATATATATATATATATATATATATTTTTTTTTTTTATATATATATATATATATATATATATATATATATATATAGGGTCGTTCTACAATACATCCGCTGGAAATGGATGTATCGATACATCCGAAATCTGGACCGTTGGATGTTGATCCAATGGTTCGGATTGAATAATAGTGTAGAAACATCATTTAATGCTGATTTAGACTTTTGACCTGTTGGTAACTTGCTTTAGCAGGTCATTCTTCACTTTAATTTTTTCAATGAACACCCTAAATTAATTCATATTTACTCTCTCAAAAGTCCATCCAATTTAATATTTCGTATTATATTTTTTTGGTTACAGGCCGTCGTGGTGGTGGTGTTGGTGGTTGTGGTGGAAAGAGAAACAGAGATGAAGATGGAAATAAGAATCGGTCCGGATCGCGTCGAACGTCGTCGAGCCCTCCTAGAACAACGAGGAGTACCAGCTGCGCCGTGAAGAATCGGTTCGCTTCGCGTCGGACATAGTCGAAACCTCCTCGAACAAGAAGTATTAGCGGCGCCGCTCTAATTTTACTGTCCATGCCATTGTCAGAAATCTTATTTTTCATCTAATAATTTAATATTTTGTTAATAAAGCTACATGTCACGGTGGTGGTTGTGAACTGAGGAAAACCTGCTTCTGAGGTCGGGCGGATCATCTTGTCACATATTTTTAAAAAAAATCTGTATTGATCGGACGAATTTTTTTTACTTTTCTAATGATAATATTTTCGAAGAGAATATTTTATTTGGACGGTGAACGGCCATTCTCTTTGCTTTTAACACGGAGAATGGCCATTCTCTTTGCTTTTAACACGGCGAATGGACGGAGAATGGCCATTCTCTTTGCTTTTAACACGGCGAATGGACGGAGAATGGCCATTCTCTTTGCTTTCTACACGGCGAATGGACGGAGAATGGCTGTTCTCTTTGTTTTTAACACGGAGAATGGCCATGCTCAAGGAGAATGGCCATTCTCCGTTACTTTAACATGGAGAATGGCCATTCTCCGTTCTTTGAAAACGGAGAACGGACACTCTCTGTGCTTTTAACAAAGTATGGTACATTTAGGACTGGAAATGTTCAAGTATCTCATATTTTTTTCACCAAATATTTACAGTATTTTTAATATCATTTACCATAGTACATTCATTTTATTTTAAATCATTTTCAAGATAATCCGAATATCATTTTATCAGGCTTCCACTGTATGGCTGAACAAAATTTCTTGCGAATGTTTGAATATAATTAACCTACGATCAAAGAGAATTTTCTTACATTACATTATGCCTTACACTGGCATCGACTTCATACTGATGGCATCGATGTACTGATGGCAATAACAAAGAATGAACATGCAGGATTACAATTATGTTTCCGCAATAACAAGGGATGAACATGCATGATTACAATTTTGCTTCAGCAATAACAAGGGATGAACATGCACTGGCATCGAATTCATACTGATGGCATCGA
The DNA here is from genome assembly GCA_029216955.1 of Iris pallida. Lineage (NCBI taxonomy): Eukaryota > Viridiplantae > Streptophyta > Magnoliopsida > Asparagales > Iridaceae > Iris > Iris pallida. Next base: position 2,886,462 of record JANAVB010028398.1, read on the forward strand.
TGTAATGATTTTTTACAGAAAGTAAAACACATTACAATCAAATAAAGTTTCAGTGATCCCAGGAATGCATCCGTAATGAGGCCACCTGTAAACCCTAGCAATGCACCCAGGACTCACGAAATCTGTGATGGGCATCTGCAAATCAAAAGAATACACCAAAATATCAATATCATCTATCAAGGCCAACTGCCAACCAAATAAACGCTTCAACCAAAAAATCATAATCAAATTAAGTATACTTCATTCCAAGTCCAATAAACTGCATAATTCACGTTACAGTAATCTGTCCAATCCACGTTAGTAATTCAACATAGAACCTGCATAATTCACAATACAATAATCCAAATAAATATCAGACCTACTCTAAATTCAAGACCATATTACATTTTCAAAACAAATTACGAACTATGCACTGAGTACAAGCGAAAAGTTTAGTCTTACAATATTTCAAACACAAAATTTAGTTTGTCCGCCATGACCAACAAATATTCGAACAATATTACAAGTCAAATATTACTTCCACATTGAAATAAGAGACATTCAAAACTCAAAGATGAATCTTCATAGACGTCTCCATCTCTTCTTCTTGTTTCTTTTTTTTCTACTTCTTCTTTCTCAAAATATCCTTCACCTACACCTTGAGGGACGGATGAAGAAAAATTATAGTCAGTATTGACTCACTTTATAGGTAGAAATGACATCCAGAAACATAAATAGAAGTATCAAAGTGATGGCTAGCATTAAAGTGTCAATGTGCACAGTCTATATTTTTACATAAGATTTTGGGCTAGCCCCATTTACCTTCTTCACGAGGGAAGGAAAATCTTATTCTTGGTCAGCAATTCAACCTCTATCTGTT